>JAEIFU010002051.1:0-51848 GCA_018904235.1 Lordiphosa stackelbergi
GTTTTCCCTCTTGATAGCTTTCTTATAAGTAGCCTTTTGTTTATATAACTCCCATGCGGTTGTTTGGTCGATGATCAGAAGGAGTGCTCTGGGAGCACCTTCCATGATATCAAAGGGTTGCTCGGAGATGAGGGTTATATCTAAAACCTCTTTCTATTTTTGATGGGGTCATTCCCTTTATTGGCAACATGCAAGTCTGTCTGTAATAGGTAGTTGTACAGTGACTTACCGCGCTCATTTATATTTGAGCTGCCCCATTAAGTGTGGTGTGCGCTGGCATCGCCACCTAAAATAAGGCTTGTATGTGTGTAACTGTTATTTCCAGTTAGTCCCGGAATATTTTTTTGGTGGTGGAGGGCTCTCAGTGTCATGAGCCAGATAAAAAAGATGCCAGCCTGATTATGGAACTCCCCAGTTCTAGGCTGACTGTAGTGATGTCAAAATGTATTTTGGTTAAAATACAAGTACGAATTTTTCCCTTACCCTTGGTATAGCAAAGGTTGTATTTGGGCGTCCGTAAGCCATTGATTCAAAATCCATGCCAGAGGATTTGTAGTCAGTTGCTGCTTTGGAGTTTGTAGAACCCGCATAAAATAATAATATTTTTGACTAAAGCTTTATTGCTGGTTTAAGCCATCTGAACCTCAAGACACCCGTTCTTAAGAACATTTTAAACTTAACTGGGAAAAAAATTTGATTGAGCTTGGCGGATTCCTAACATTTGGGTGGAATAGGGAACGGGGACATATTATTAATTGGAAGTGAAGGGAGGCAAGACTCCTGGATATGCGCGCTGCTATTTCTCCCTCCACCCATATATTCCATAGGAATCAGAAACATGGCTTCAACGACCCACTCCACCTGACTCGTTTCATTTAAGTTTTTTAGAAAAACACAGAAAAATTTGTTCGGGCTTGACTGGTAATTGAACCCGATACCTTATGCACTTAACGGAATGACGTGACTGCACATTCAGCCATTGTATAGTTTTGCAGATTCACGTCTAGAGGGCTACTTATAATTTGTTGAGCTGACAAGAGAGAGATAGAGAAGAGAGTCAACTCGCCTCTCTCTCTTGTATATCTCTGATGAAAAACGGTTTGTTGTTGTTTAAAGCAAATATTATACGATTAAGAACAACTTTACTCATTCCAGCAACATTTGGATCATTTGTTCTCAAAAGCTTTCAGATCATCTTGTTCTTATTTTAAGTTGAAGGCAACTTATTTTCTAAACAGGTTTTTTCCCTTCTTGAAACAATTGTATAATCTACTAACCTCCTTTGTGGTGTTGTGTGTTCCTGTTTAAATTTATGTAGAAACATAATGAGACCTCGAGCCGGCTGAAACTTGCTAGTTTGATTATTATAAAGGTCGTAAAATCAGTCACGATATGTATTTTATTGCATTTAGGAACTTATTGTGAAAACTTGTTCATGAATATATATTAATGGGATTGAGGAAAGATGATTCATGTATAAAACGTAGAGCTAAACAATTTTGGAATGAGGAAATTTGGAGCAAAAATAGAAAATACTCAACAAAAATATCAACGAAAAATATATTCGATATTTGAAATATCGCTTCAGAAAAATATTTGATAATGATGTATCGTCTTTCTAAAACAAAAATATCGATATTATTTCCGGCATTCCTAATGCGGACCCTCCGGCTCGGTTAGTGTTTGTGACGGCTTAGTAAAGAACCGGTTAGCACTCCCATTAAAAGACTGATTTAAAAAATTTAATATTTCTTATTTTTCTTACCTCTCGCATGCACTTGTAATTTTTAGTGTGCCTGGGGTCATGTCCTTCAATTTGGCCTGTCATTCAAACAAAATCCTTCCTCTAATTAATCCAAAACATGGCCTAGGCCTGCTTCTTTGGGTGGTATCTTTTTTTGAACTTCTCCGTCTGTTTTAATTGCACTTGCTGAAATAAGAAAAAAAAAAAAAACACATATTTTTAATTAGAAGTCGGCGTATCCTTTTTTGTTTGCAATTAACTTTGGCAAAGCAGCAGCGTGAAGAGCTTGACTATCTAACTTTACCAGAAAGATGCAATCGCTTTCACTTGGCAAAAGATCAAAGGAACTGACGAAACATATGCCCAACAATAGAGGGCCATAGAGGCCTCCACAGAAGCGCTTAAAATGCAAAAAAAAAAGGACTCGAAGCTCCAAACTCCCAAACAAGTCGCGGCATAACAACAATAACAAATGGCATCAGCAGCAACGCAGCTAAACCTCAGGTGAAAGCAAAACGCAACCAAAGCGTGGAGCAAAAGTGAATGAAAAATATTTATGAATGGAATGTAACTACCGTTGGCAGATAAAAGCCCAGGCCCATAAATACAGGTAGTTGCATTCTGAATAGCCAGGATAAACGATGCCAAGTGGAGCTGGCTATGAGTTAGGGGAGGACTACGGTAAGTGAATTGCCACAGAGACTTCATCACAATGCCTGCTCCTTTTACACTCCGCTCTCAATTGCATTGTGCCCCACCTAGACCAGGACTGTTCAGAGCTAGCGAAAATCCTTTGATTTATCACATGTGCGTTTTAATTTTGATTGTTTGCCAAGTATTGTGCTACAATTTGCGGTTTGGAGAAGTACAGTTGCCTCTTGAGGTATTAATTGGCCCTGCCATCAACTAAGAAAGTATGTAAAGGGTTGAATGTAATGTGAAGTGTCTTTCATTTGTTTGGTTCTGATGATTCTGTTTCAACAGAATAAATATTTTCACAAGATCCAAGTTCACACTAACTCACAGTTACCATAAAAACCACAAGCTCAGTTTTTTCCATAATTTGCATGTTAATTTTTTGTGGAAATTTGAAAAATGCTGGGAAAATGAAGATGCAACTGCTGCAGCTCCACAAATGGGAGCATCCTGTTCCTATGTTGCAAGGGATGTTAGACGCTATGAGCGTCCACAAATTGCGGCAAAATGCATTTTTCACAAGAATGAGCCAGAAAGGAGATGCAATCTCAAGTGGTTATCTCTCTGCTTGCCCCCCGGGACTCGTGGGGACCTGACAGCAGGACCACGCAAAGTCAACATCAAAGTTCACGCCGACAAAGCGTTGAGAGTAAATGTTTAATGAGCGAAGCATGTACATAGTTTGCTAAAGCAAAAGAAGGAGTAAAGGATCAGGACAAGCAACTCCTTCAAAGACCAATTAAAACAAAAGCCAAAAACAAATGCACTTGAAGTAATGGCAAGAGGGGAGGGAAGTTGGCGAACCGGGAGCACGTTTGACAGTGTCAAAGGCGAGCCTACCACGTGAAGTGTTTGACAACATTGTTGCCTCCCACGTTTGCCAGAGTACGCACTCCAAGCAACAGTTCTTCTTTGAAGTCAAAAGTACTGTTTTTTTTTTATATGCAGGCCAAAAAGCATTGGGGATTGGCATCCGCAGTAAATTAGCTACACTCGAAAAGGGGTAGCGGTAGGGACAACTGCAATAATGTCAAAAAGTGACAGCTGCTTATCCCTAGAAGCGGAAAATTTGAAGCAGAGTTGGGTAATCGAGGTGAAGAGGTTAACAAAAAGGGGAGATTTGAGAGTGCAGAAGGCACCTTACCTCAAAATATTTAAACATGAAAAGTAAAAGGGACTTAATACTTCTAATCTGTATGGATTATCTTAATAGAACACTCAATGAACATTTGTTTATGTAATGCACTAGGAGTCCAAATGTTGTTGTAAAGCATAAAGGCATAGGCACACATCCCGACACAGCCTGCGATTTCTTCTGCTCTTTTGTTTCATAGAATACGTGGACTTTCCACCCTTGGAATTAAGAATATCGGGATGCCCCAAATTGTTTAACAACTTCAGAGGTCAAAAACGGTTTGGCTCAGGGAAAACCCTGTTGCAAGTTTTTAGGTTTGAGGTTAGGTTAGGGTTTGATAGTTTTGGTTCAATCATGTCTTAATATCACTACATATCCTAAAAAATTTTGGGGCAGGTGAAATATTTTGATTTTTCTTGGTCTATCAAAATTTTCAAATCTTGCCGAAGTTTTTATACCCCTTGCAAATGTTTTAATACATCAGAGTTTAAGAACGCCAGCATTAAAATAAAAATTTTTTTTAGTAAAACCCACTTTGAATCGACCAGTTCCTATGACAGCTACAAGATATAGTCATCCGATTTTGACCAAAGCTTCCAAATCTGTGAAAAAGCATCTAATATTATTAAATGCTGAGTTGGGAGACGTTTACAATTAAAACCAAAATTTTTTTCTCCCTAAAACCTCCTTTTCGACCGATAGTTCCTATGGCAGCTATAAGATACAGTCATCCGATCTGGTCGGTATCGACATATCACCAGTGTGCAGTAAAAAGAAGACTCTGTGCAAAGTTTCAGCTCGATAGCTTTAGAACTGAGAGACTATTGCGTAGAAACAGACAGACGGACAGACGGACGGAGACGGACTAAATCGACTCAGCTCATCGACCTGATCAAGAATATACAGAGTTTATAGGGTCGAAATGAATATTTCTATGCGTTGCAAACTTCTGGGCAAAATTATAATACCCTTTGCAAGGGTATAAATATAGGCCACATACTAGGGTTGTCGATATTTCTCAAAATATCAATATCGATAATATCAAAAATCCAAACTTTCAATATCGATATTTGATATATCGCTTCCAAAAAACATCGATATATCGATATTATCGTTATTTTCTAAATCTTAAGAAACTGAAAAGCTTTTAAGGTACCTTAACCATAAAACGCCTAGTGACGATTTCTAGAGACCGTTATATCTAATCTTTTCAACAGTTTCCAATAGTTCAAACTACACTGTCCATTTTTTCACAGTACATTAATAGCGAGAGTTTCTTTTCTATAAACCTTAAAAGCGTTTACTCAAAGTAGATAAAAATTTAGTTAGGCACACTACTTCGTATAAGTAATGCTTCTGTTAAAAATTGTTCTGATTTCAAAGCAGTACAAACGTGTTTTTTTCGTATGTTCTCTTGGACAATTGTCGAAGGAATTTATAACATCATTTACAGATTTTATATTTGATATTTGTTCATTGCTTTGTGCGGCTTTCATTAACTCATCTTCTTTAATCAAAGTTGATTCCATTCAATTTGAAAACTCTCATTGAGAATTTATTTTTTGAAGCTTCAGCAGAAGTTAACAAAGTTGAACAACTCGGGTCTAAGAGCACTGCAGCCAATATGGGCACTGAGCTTATAATAAAATTGAAAGTTTATAGTAAGAAACAAAATATTTCAGAAGAATTGCTCGAAAAAGAAAAGCCAGCGGAATTAAAATAACTTAGAAGCAATTGTGAATCCTGCAGTTTTCAATTCAAAAAGATTTTAGGTGGAGCTTCTTTAAAGAACTCTCAATTCATATATCTTTAATTGATAGTAAACGTTCGCACATTTTGTAGGTTAAGTTCCTAAGTACGGAGAAGTATGGGAACTATATTAGTATACTAACAAACTGTCATTACAGAGTCCTCCAGGAAATCTATTGAGGTAACTTGGTCATAGTCATAGTCCAAATCAAGAAATGATTTTGATGCACAATGAGCAAACTTCATCAACATTACATTCTTTATAGTTGCATTTGCTGTTCTGCTCTGCAGTTGTCATTCAAAAAGTTCTCCTATATACGTTGGAAGAACTACATAATATGTTGAATCGAACCTAATTTTTTGAAAAAGCGGTCCGGTTCGGGTTCGGGTTCAAGGAGTTATAAAATATGTGGGGTTCGGTTCATGGTGTCGGTTCGTCGGACCCAAAAAACTAGAACCGAACCGGTTCTTAGGTTGTTCAGGACCGGTTTGCAGCCTTGATGATAAGTTCTTAAATGCGATTTAAAGTTGTATTACCAGATATTTTATCAAGCCAGCCAGATTTGCACCTATTATAGTAATCTTTTCCGATATATCGTTTATAAAAATATCGATAATCGCCAAAATCGTGTAAATGGTCGAAATTTAACAGGCGCATTTGGGATCTAAAGTTTTTGTAAATAACTTATGCGCAGTGTTGCTAGTACACAATGCAATACTAAAACAAATCCTGCACTACACCCTTAAATTCTGATAAAAGTGACTTTTTTAAACATCACCTCATACTAAGTATGTCGAACATATTATCGATTTATCGAAATATCGATATTTTTGCCCAAAATAATCGAAAGCTAATTTTTTTGAGAAATTTTTCTGATATATTTTTTTTTTATCTGGTTGTTATCCTCTTGAAATAATATTTTTTTTCTTAAAAAATTTAATATTTTTTATTATAAAACATAAACTTTATAAATTTAAAGCCCTGGATCAAAAAAAAAAACTTAAGAACAAAGCATGGAGATGATTGGTTGAAATGGAGCTCATTTTTAAAAAAGAGATGTAAGTATGAATGATTTTGACTTCTGGAAATTTTGTTTTTTGTGTGGAATTGGAGGCTATTTATTAAATTTTTTCAATTGTGGATATTCATATCGTGACGTACAATAAATGTACTGGTATTGTACTTAAATATGTGTAATGCACATTGTGCATGCTTGTACAGGGTTTGTCCGGAAAGTAATTGGACTGATTTTCTTCCGCCGCGACTGTACTTCGGAGCGTGCGCGCACTGGACTGGATTCGGTAGAGGGCGTTCCTAGCTAACGAACGAGCGGCTGTGTTTCTGTGAGTGTTCGCACCGTGGTACGCGGTTAAATTCTGTGTGAAACTCGGTAAATCTGCGACTGAGACGTTTGATATGATCAAGCAGGCTTACCCAAATGTTGCTTTAGCAACCAGGCCTTTTTGGAGGGCCGGGAAGAGGCCGCCGATGAAGACCGTGCTGGAAGACCTTCGACTTCGACAAACTCCGACAATGTGACTCGGCAAAGTTTTGAACTCAGACCGTCGACTAAGTATTCGTTTAATTGCCCAGATGTTTAAGTTAGCCAAATTTACCAAAATCTGTGGTTCATGGCATTGTGACGGAGCATTTGAACATGCGCAAGGTGTGCGCGAAGATGGTCCCAAAAGTGAACTTGAAAAGTGACTTCTTGTGAACAGCTACCTGACGATGGCTGGCATCCCAACGCTTCCGCAGCCGCCGTACAGCCCAGATGTGGCCCCCGAATCGTTTTTGTTTCCTCGCCTAAAAAAGGCCGATGAAAGGTAAGCATTTTGAAACGACAGAGGGGATCCAAGCAGCATGCACAGCGGCTTACAAGGCTATTCTGTGAGCCTTTAATGCTTGGAAATCGGACGCAGAAGGACCATATTTCGAAAGTTTTCAAAGAATTGTAGCGATTGGCTCCATTTGTTTTAATCCAATATGCACCGCTGTTGTAAACCATGAGTTATTTGTATTGTCATTTTCACGTTTTGAAATCGGATAAAAAGCAGTTAGATCGATAATTTCACCCACTGTGCTGCTAAATTTCTCTTAATAATTTGGTTCTTTCACTTTACGCTAAAAAAAAACTGACAATAAAAGTCACAAACAAACATCTTTTAGACATGAATTTATGCAACTCTTCTTTATTTACCCGTCGGAAATCTTTCTTTGGGGGTGGCTAACCCCTCCAAATGTATACAATATTAGTTGTATTCTGTACTCAGGACTCGACCCCATCAGGTAGACGGGTTGTTTGATTAGGCAGTCAAATAAATACCAATAAACAGACCCAAGCCCACAGACACAATACACATCTTCAAGGTGTCAACTGTACACACACACACACACACCCACTTCAGTTCAGAACTTAAGTCAATATTTGAACTTCGAGCGAAAAGTTTCACCTTACAATATATATATTTTTTTTTTGCTGTCTGCAGGGGGCGTTCCTTTTGAAGTCGCTGGACCTCAACTCTTATTGGTTGTAGTTCTTTTTATTCGTTTTGTTTTTGGTTAAATTTTTAAATTTTGGCCTTTTCCCTTGTTGGAACGCCTCATTGATTGCCCATTTAGAACCGCAAAATTTAATTTATCTGCCATCAGTTGATGTTCTTGCGGTTTGTATACAGACACAGTGTCCTTCCATTGATATCCCTACCTAAAAACCCGCAAGTTTTTGTGTGTGGTCTTTTGTTTGTGTGTGTGTGTGTGTGTGAGGGGGAGAAACCCATGTCAAAAATTGTACCACAGTTGGGGCTGATAACATTTTGTTGCTGCCTCCGTTCTGGGTGTAGTCATGTGTGATTGTGCTTAAGATATCATCTACTACCCCGCACATAGCGTCCCCAATCTCCACTTCCACTTCCGTTAGCTGCCAGTGCCACCTGCTGTTTGACACCTAAATTCGCTTATTGTTGCTGGAAACCTTAGCTCTACTTTTATGAACTTGTATTCCGAGATCTGCGCATTGACAGCACGAAGAGAACTCCCCAAAGGGGAAATAAAACACATTTCCACACACTTCATTCAATTCGCAATTCGTTTCAACAATTGAAATGCGATTAGTGCGCCAAGGTGCACTAGGGACGGATGAGAGTATGAGTTTTTCTCTTCTTTTCATTTTTTCATTTTTTTTTTTCGTGGGGGATTGGGTTAGCTACATTTTTGATTTATGTGAAATTGAGTTAAATTCACCCGCAGGCCGCTGTGTAGCTAGAGCCGTCGCCTAATCAAGGCTATTCACTTGCCATAAATCAAATTAAATGGCTGTCACATATCGCCAGGCGCCAGTGGCCTAAGCTTCCGTCCTCTTTCCGCCATTTCCATTGTTATTGTCGCTGTCAGCTAAGCATAATTAAAAGCTAGGGAAATGGGTGAATATTTTGGGCGAAGGGATGGGATTTTGGGCGGGATTATTAGGGGGTTATAAAGAAAGTGAAGTCATAGGGTTGGAATAGGTGGCGTGTGTTGCATTGAATGAGAAGTAAAATTAATAGAAATCAAAAAAATTGCTTGCGAGTTCCAGTAAGTTTATATTAAAACTTTTTTCAGACGTCGGGAAGCTAGAAATCGTAGTCGGACTTACTACGTAGAAAACTTTAGTGGTGTACGCGAACGCAATTCCCAACGACTAACTTCTGCTCGCGAGTCTAATGAATTTCGACAACAAGAACGCAGGGAAGATGCATTAGCGCATTCTAGTCGTCGAAGAAATGTGTCGTTTAGAGAGCAGGGACAGGATCAGAATACCGTGGATCATGCTGATAGCAGATCAAATGCGGAATACAGAGATGGGGAGCGCCTACGAGATGGTGAACACCACGCTATACGCTGAACTATTCCCGAAATCAGAGATGAGGAACAGGAAAGAAATACCTCGGAGCATGCAGATCGTAGGATGAAAGCGGACTACAGAGATGAGAAGCGACTTCGAGATGCTGAACATCTCGCTATACGTCGGAGTATTCCCGAAATCAGAGAGGAGGAACAGGAAATAAATACCGCGGAGCATGCAGATCGTAGACTGAATGCGCAATATAGAAAATGTATAAGTAAGAATATCTTTAAAATTTTGAACTATAATAATAACTATGGGGAATGGGACTTGTTACTCATGTAATTTACTTGCATACTTTCTTTCTCTTATTTTAAAACGGAAATAATTTTCCAGCGATACTAACTGGGGGGTTTTTTTTATTGGGGGGAGGTTTTTTTTTTTTTTTCGTTTGAAATTTAAATAAGTTAGAAGAGAGAAAGACGCTCTTCTGTACTGAAGAGAAAGACTCTCTTCTAACTTATTTTAATTTCATCTTCTTCCTTTTTCTTTCTTGCATCAAACCTTTTTCCATCCTTCCTTCTTCCTTCTCTTACTTTCTTCTTTTTTCCTGTTTTATTCCTACTTCCTTTCTGCTTCGTTCCTTATTCGTTCCGCCCCTTCTTTTCCCTTCCTTCTCCCCTTCTCCCTTCTTTCTTCCTTTTATTCTTCTTCCTTCCCTTCTCTATCTTCTTACTTCCTTCTGCCTTTCATCTTACTCGCTTTCTTCCTTCTTCGTTCCTTTTCCTTCCTTCTTGCCTTCCTACTTCATTTTCTTCTTCCTTCCATCTTTCTACCTTCTTCCTTTCTTCTTCCTTCCCTTCATCTTTCTTTCTTTCTCCTCACTTCTGTATTGATTCTTCCTCTCTTCTTCCTCCCTTCTTCGTTATTCCTTATTCAATCCTGCCTTCCCACTTCCCTCACTTTTTAATCCTGATTCCCTCCTTCTTCCTTTCATTCTTCCTTCCTTCTTCTTT
This sequence comes from Lordiphosa stackelbergi, assembly GCA_018904235.1. Lineage (NCBI taxonomy): Eukaryota > Metazoa > Arthropoda > Insecta > Diptera > Drosophilidae > Lordiphosa > Lordiphosa stackelbergi. The sequence continues at coordinate 10,165 of JAEIFU010002051.1, forward strand.
TTTCCTTCGATCCTAATTTCTTCACCATTCTTCTCTGCTTCTTCCCTCCCTCTGCCACAGAACCTTCTTCTTTTTTCCTTGCTTATTACTTCCTTCCTCCTACTAGTTTTTTTCTTTTTTCTTCCTTCCCTCTAAATTCCCTAATTCCTCCTTTCTTCTAACTTTCTTCCATCTTTCTTCCCCCCATCCCTTTTATTTTCTTCAGTCTTCCTTACATCCTTCTTCCTACCTTCATGCTCGCTTTTTCATTTCTTCTTTTTTCTTCTTTCTTCGTTATTCCGTCCTTCCTTCTCGTGTTCTTTCTTCCATACTTTTTGCCTTACTTCCCTTCTTGCTTCTTCCTTCTTTCAATCTTCCTTCCTTTCTTTTACATTCACTTCATCTCCCTTCCTTTCATCTGTCTTCTTTCCATACTTCTTCCTTTCTTTTAGCCTTTTTCCTTCCTACTTGCTTGTTTGTTCCCTATTTTTTTCTTCTTCCTGCTGTCTTCGTTATTTTTGTTCCGTCTTGCTTTCTCAAGTACTTCTTAATTTTTTATATATAACCTACTTCCTTTCTTCTTCCTTCCTTCTTCCTTTTTACTTCCTTCTTCCTTCCTTTTTCCTTCCTTCCATCTTCCTTCTATCCTTCCTACCTTCTTCCTTCCTTCCTTCCTTCTTCCTTCCTTCTCCCTTCCTTCCTTCTTCTTTCCATTTTCCTTCCTTCCTTTCTTCTTCCTTCCTTCTTTATTCCTTTCTTCCTTTCAACTTTCTTTCTTTCTCCTCACTTCGGCATTGATTCTTCCTTTCTTCTTCCTTCCTTCTTCGTTATTCCTTATTCAGTCCTGCCTGATTCCCTCCTTCTTGCTTTCATCCTTCCTTCCTTCTTTTTTTCTCCTTCGTTTCTAATTCCTTCACTATTCTTCTCGCTTCTTCCCTCCCTCTGCCACACTTAACCTTCATTCTTCTTTTTTTCCTTGCTTATTACTTCCTTCCTCCTACTTGCTTTTTTCTTTTTTCTTCCTTCCTTCTAAATTCCCTAATTCCTCCTTTCTTCTATTTTTCTTCCATTTTTCTTTCGCTCATTCATTATTTTTCTTTATTCTTCCTTACATCCTTCTTCCTACCATCATGCTCGCTTATTCATTCCGTATTTTTTCTTCTTTCTCCGATATTCCTCATTCCGTCTTTCTTTTCGCGTTCTTTCTTTCATACTTTTTGTCTTTCTACTTCCCTTCTTGCTTCTTCCTTCTTTCAATCTTCAATCTTTCTCTTGCATTCACTTCATCTTCCTTCCTTCCATCTGTCTTCTTTCCATACTTCTTCTTTTCTTCCATCTTTTTCCATCCTTCTTCCTTCTTTTTGCCCTACGTCTTTCTTCATTCTTCCTTCCCTCATTTCTTCTTCCTTTCATTCTTCTTCCTTCCCTTTTCCCTTTGTTCACCCATTCTTCTTCTTCCTTCCTTCTGCCATCATTCAACTCATTTTATTCCTCTGTCAATTTTCCAATTTTACGCAACTTTCTGTTTATGTAAATTGCAGAATTTAATGCATCATTATCCCTGATGTGGCCAAACTTGGCGACAGATTTTCATAATGACAATTTCATTGGCGGCTCCTCTGCCTACCCTCCCCCAACACTCATCCACTATCCAGGCTCTTGAACATTTTCCTTGCGGTTTTGTGCGAGTCCGCACTTCCAGTTCCGTTTGCTGGCGCTGCGCTGCTGCTGCTACTGCTGTTGCAGTTGAGTCGTGTGTGAAATATTAAAATTCAATTAAAAGGGCGTTAATTCCAACGGCCAACGAATGTCCTGCGTCTGTCATAATTGTCAACTCTTCAGGGGCCGTCCTCATGTCATGTCCAGGAGCTTTTCCACACTTGGCATAATGATGCTCATCAAGCGGCGTTGAATGGGTCTGGCCTCGTCTGCGCTGTCCTGTCCTGGTCTGGTGATTTTTCAACTCGGCATATGCAAATTTCACTTTATACATCATCATTTATCATCAATGAGCGGCAGGCAGGAGAAGGCAACTCTGGGGTCCAGTCAACGATAATGGTTAATTAATAAAACTCTCTTGTGTGGTTTCCCATTGAAATTGAAGTATGGAAAGCCTTTGATGCAGAAGTTGTTGCCCCCCATCGGCGGTAAAAGTTGGCTTTTTTTATATACCATACATACAATTTTTATTAGAGCCTTTTTTTCGGCGTGTTGAACTGGAAAATCATTGACCCACTCGTCTAAGCTGGTTAGCGGGAGAAGTCTAGACTGAAGTAGGTCGCATTGAGGTGGAATATGTTTGAGGTTTTTAGGAAAGGGGTTATTCAATTTAACAAACTTTGAGTAAATTTAAAAGTAGAGATGGGAGTAAAAGAAGAAAGGAAAAAAAGCTAAACGCCTTTAGCATTTCACGACACTCGGCAACCCTGCTGTGCATTAAAAGCACGTGCCATCATTACAGTGTTGAAAAACGAGTACTAACTTCTACTTGACCAACTAAATTTTGACACAAAAACTTAAATTTGCGGCAACTGGCTATAAAATGGTAAGTAAATCTAAATTAATGTAATTAATAACATGCGATCTAACTATATATCTCCTTGATCCACAGGAAGGAAAGCATATTAACTTGAGCGAGAGCAGCCTTTCATTCGATAGGAGACTAAAAATACTGGAGCAAAAGGTAGAGCAGCTTGCGCAGGAAGTGGAGGATTACAAACGATGCTGTAAGGATGAGGATGCAGATTCGGATGTAGAAAGTGAGGAGCTGGATGTGGGCCATGAGGGAGACTACCAAATATTCAGCGCAGAGAACCCGCTTGCCGTGGAGACACAGGCGCCTCCAATGACTCCAATGACTGCAACTCAAATGGCACTAATTAAACAAATGGACGTTTTGACCATGGTAACCCAGCGTTATCAGTTGCTTTTCGATAAAGAACAGGCTTCTGAGCACACCTCTTTACTTAACGCGCAGACTGAAGGAAACTTGGAAAATAATTGACATTTGATCAGAATAACAAATTTTCTAATCCATTTATAATTTTATATTTGTATCCTAAAAGTGAAAACAATAACTATTGCACAAAGTTCTAATTGCATTCAAAGTTGTCTTAGCTAAAAGTCTTTATGAGCCCCACAAATTTCATATTTAAAGTGCTTTAAATCCCTGTTCGTCTTCTGTGTTTGGTTTATTCATACCATTACAAATTGAAAGAGCTACCTTTCCCCAAGGGTATGATAGCTATGTATATGTTCGGATGTTAAATATGTAACAATTTATTTGTATACGCTTTGTCCGAGAACAAACTTTGATGTATTGGACTAATAATTCAGCCAACCAACCTGTCGATTGGTTTGTTTTTAGGAGATTTGCATTTCATCAAAGTTTTGGAAAAAAAGCTCTTTCTCGATATGTTAAATGAACAATAAGGGGCAATTTCACGGATCTCGCGGATCTGTCATCAACTGACTTCGCCATCCCTTTCAAGTTCGTTGAAATTTATAATCCATAGATATATGTATAACTTCCGTGCTTACAAAGCGCTCATTGTGGCCCAGTACTCTGGCGCAAAGGTGAAAGTGGCCCATAAGATTGGTGAGACCAACAAATCGGCGGAGTTTCTAAAGAAGTTCGCCAGCGGTGTCAGCATTTGAGACCGCCGATGGCAAATTCCTAAGCGTAGTGGCAAATGCCCCTACGTCCAGTTCCAATTTCAGCAATGGATCTCGTTTGTTGACAACAAAATCGTGCCTGCCTCCTGCGGATCTGTGTTTCTCCTGTTGGGTTACCTGCCGCAGCAGAAGAACAACACTACCAAGCAGGATGCTGAGTCTGTGTTTCAAGGGCACCTTCAACTTCGATGACTTCAAGCGCGTGTACTCCAACGAGTAGGAGGCCAAGTTCATTCCCTACTTCTTCGACAAATTCGATTCCGTGAACTGCTCCATCTGCTTCGGCGAGTACACGTCGTGCAATCTCATCACCGGCATGTTCCAGTCTGGACAAGATGTGCAAGCATCGGTGTACCTGTTCGGCGAGGACGGCATCAGCAACATCTCCGGCGTGTGGGTGTGGCTCGGACAAGATCTGGCCTTCGCTCTGTCACCCTACTATAGAACGACTACGAGGTTTAGGACTGAAAGAAACTGGACGCCAAGAGCGAAGAGACCAAGAAACTGGTCACCCAATACTTCTCCTGGGCCGGTTCCGACAAGGATGGTCGCAAATTCAAACAGGGCAAGATCTTCAAATAAATTACACCAGCAAACAAATACTTTGAGATTCAGCATGCAGCAGCAGGTGGGTGATGAAAAAGGGAAACAAAATGCCATTTTAACTCAGTATTTTCTCAACGTGCTCGTGGCTCAACTAAAGGGTTTTTTTTGCCTAAGGCACTTTGCTGAGCAGAATTAGCTGAAAGTGACTTTTGCGTATGTATGTGTGTTGCGCGTATGCCTCACTGCAAGTGTGTAGGCGTGCCTGTGTGCAATTTTGTCCCCCTTCCTTTTTTACGCTTTGCCTGGGTTGTAGTGGTGCCAGATATTTAAAAATATCTATATCGATAGTAAAGTATCAATTCGATATTGATATTTTGTTCTAAAAAAAACATATTACAAACGATATTTTCAATATATTTATGGTAAATGGCTCGGTCTAAAATCTAATTTAAGATTGTAAGCTCCAAAATACGTAAAAATAAAGGTTGTTAGTGTCGATTTTTCCTGTAACAGTATGTCAGAAACATTTACACATTATTGAAAAATCTCACCCTAAATGAATTTAAATGTACACCCAACTTTACATCTACAGTTATTAACTCGGCTTGAGGTCATATTATGTTTGCACATAATTTTAAACATAAACACACAATACTACATCAGCTAAACATCAGGGAAGCAATTTGGTTTTTAACCAAACCGTAACCAATGCGCTATTTCCAGCTAATAAACCGAACCCAGCTAATTGGAAAATGCTTAACAGAATCGCTGCAAGAAAACGGTAGTTCGATTAAGGGTACTGTGTACCTTAAAAATATTTTTTATTTTAAACGTTCTATTAGGGTCTTATAAACATCCTCTAAAACTTCAGGCATATCCGACAATACGTTTTAAAAAATAAACAAAATCTATATTTTTCCGGCCCTCTTGTATAAAAAAAATGGCTCATCGACCCCTCGTATTTTTAAAAACTCCATGTTTGTTCTCATTTTTAGTTAAAAAACTTCAAAAGAAGTTACAAAAACATCGCAATTAAAAAAAAAATAAAGTCAGCTGTAACCGACTTCGATATACCCGTTACTCATGAAAACAATTGTTAATCAGGGTTCCTGTGTTCCCGAGGTGAACATCCCAAAGTATGAAAAATTTTTTACTTCGCTATTTATTGTCCGATATTGATCAAGGGATTATAGTTTTTGCTAATACAAATTTAAGTTATAAATTTGAACTCCGATATGTAAAAATGTGGGAGGTATTACCAACATTTTTTATTGTGGGAGCAGGGGTGGGCGTGGCAAAAATTCGAAACAATCTTGATCTGCGTGCAGACAAAAAGAGTCTACATTTTTGCTCATAACTTGGGACCGCTCATCCGATCTTTATCATTTTTTCGGCAAATCGATTTATTTTTTAATTACTAACTATCTCTAGAATGTATGTAACAGGCAGAAGGGAAACATTTCCAGTATATATATTCTTGATCAGCATCAACAGCCGAGTCGATTTAGCTATGTCCGTCTGTCCGTCCCAATTGTCTGTAATGAACGCGTCGATCTCAGACTATAAGAGATAGAGACCCAAATTTTTGCATGAACATATGTGTATACCGTACCCTGATCGAGTTTGTTTCAGATTTGCTAAATTTAATTTAAATCACTCTAATACCCACCATTCTAGTGTGAACTAGGATATTTTTGATCGGTCAATACATAACGGAGCTAGGACCAATGAGTGGGAGAAAAGAGTCGATTTTCAGGAAATTTTGACTTTGAAACCCCATAACTACGCTCTTTATTGACCGATCCAAAATATCTGTAGTTCCTAAAAATACATAAATTCTTAACAAAACCTCGTTTTCATTTTCGCTTTCAGACACTTTTAAATTTTTGGTTAACTTTGAACCAGAATACAAAAACAATGCAGGAACAACAACAACAAGTTCTAAGTGTAATTAAACCGATTACCTATTGAATGCAAGAATCCGCCTGTTAATATCACTTATAGTTTTTATGTAATTTAGTTTTTTATAAACCCTTAAAAAATGACACCTGAAGGTATACAGTACCCTTAAGGTCGTCCTCTAGTGTAGACAGTGTTTAATTCGCTCTTTTTCAAAAAGTCATAGAAAGAAAACTGTGAACGATTTTGGAATTCTGTATTTTAAGCTTTATTTATCAATGTTTGTAGAGAAATACGAAAAAATTTAGTTTTTTCGATTCGAGGGTCGTCTAACAAGTTCTCGTTCTCCAATTGATGATCTCTTCAAAAAGGTGTCACAACTGTGACACTTATTTCAGGATCCTTAGTTATCGGAAAAGAAAAATTAAAATGGGTAAATAATCAGCATAGATGTCATAACTGTATGTACCTCCAAAAAATAAATTTTCGAATAAAATTTGACAAAATGTCGGCCACTTGAAAATTAAATTTAGATTTTTTACCCTTTTTTTTATAGTAGTATAGTGTATAAAAATACTAAATAACAACATATCCAAAAGTTGGAGGTTAAGACAGTAGCCACATGAATTCTGAGTCGATTAAAACTTATTTTGTTAAAATCGGTTCAGTACAAAAGCGCGTTTAAAGTTTTACGCGTCCAAAAAAAAGCTCATTGTTGCTCCACTTAAAAGTCGATTGGAAAATCCTTTTAGGTGTGTATTAAATAGCTTTAACACATCCTCTGACCTTCACCAGCTATTGGCGCCAGCTGGAAAGTAACTAGCCATGAAAAAGCATATTCTAAAACTTTGCCGTTCAGATTCGGCGTCAAACTGTAGGTCCTCTTTCTATTTTGCCTGACATTTAAAGCAAACACGCCAAGATAATGCGAGAAGCCAGTGTTGGCCCCTTTGGGGCTGTATAGCCATGTTCAAAGATATTTGAACAAGTGCATTTAAAGACCGCTACCTGCGGTCGTCTCAGAAGCCGAGGCGCACAAAAATAGAAATTAGAACCTAGAAAATAAGCAACCCCCCAGAAGGGACACATCTGTTAGTAATAAGGCATTTCTCTGCTTGGGTGGCTCAAACCAAAAATGTATATAAGGGAAAACTCAAGACTTTAATAAACATTCAGCTTCTGGAAGCGGAGTCACACGCACCATACATGCGTAAGATTCAGCTTTGTGTTGTGGAGCGGATCACTCGCAAGCGTATTTGCGTTTTAGTGATCATTTGTCCTTCTACGTCCCTGTAAAGGCAAACTTGCTAAATTGAATGGCATTTGCTCAGGTCGGGAAAAGGCATTCAAATGTAAGGATAACCCTAAGGCGGTGATCGGAAGGTAGAGAAAGGTATTCCGCGGAAAACCCTAAGGTCGTGAGAAGGATCACGTGTGCCAAGCGTTAGGGATTGGCCCTGCGTGAGGGAAACGGCGATAGATTCGCAAAAAAAGTGGCCTGCCAAGCGTTGGGGACTGCCCAGCGTAAGGAGGACTGCAAACTAAGGCAAATGTGCCTTTTTTAATCCAGGAAAGAAGGAAGGAAGAGAAGGAGGAGCAACGGTACGAGTCCCGAAAAATGGAGAGGCGCTGTCCAGGCGCGACGCAGACCAAAACGCCGGGGCTGATACCACCACCATACCATGCGGCCGATAAAAGGAAGAAGAAGTTGTCGCAGTAGAAGCAGATTAAATTAAAAAGAAAAAATTATTGAAATAAAAAGTGAGTGCCCCGTGTGGCACCAGCTGCAACAAAAAGGCGGATTTCGCTGTTGCATAAAATTTAAATATTCAAAACGCAAAATTCATAAACAAATCATTCAAAAAAAAAAAAATTAAGTTCACAAAATGTTTTTTTTTTTTGCCTGCGCAAGATGTTTTAAAGTAAACATGGCATTATTTGAATTAGCTGAACAAAACATATTTTGTTGTAAATTAAAAATAAAAACTAAAGTAAAAAGAATCTGAGCTAAGAAAAGGTTAAAACCTAGATGAAAATATACACATTTAAAAATATCAGTCCATTATCGAACGAAAAAAATATATGTCAAAAATACAAATTGTTGCCCTCTGCAATATTTATGTTCAAAATAATTGAACAGTACATGTAAGTAAAGTGTGTTATACAATTTTTGTAGGCCCTCCGCAATATGTTCAAAAGATATTTGGAACAAGTGCATTTCAAGACCGCTACCTGCGGTCTCTCCAAGCCGAGGCGCACAAAAATAGAAATTGAACCCTAAAAATAAGCAACCCCCAAGAAGGGACACATCTGTTAGTAATAAGGCATTTCTCTGCTTGGGGTAAAACCAAAAAATGTATAAAAGGGAAAACTCAATACTTTAATAAACATTCAGCTTCTAGAAGAGGAGCTAGTCACTCGCACCATATATGCGTTTTATTTAGCCATTTATATTTTACAACTATTCTATATATATTTTAATTTTATCTATTTAATTTAATTATATTAAGTTAAATTAAAATTATATTTTAAATATTTTTACTTGACCCCTTTTTTTTTTTTTTACAAATATTTTATCTCTCTCTCTGTAACAATTTCCTGGTGTCTGCTGCGTGTTCGATTGCCAGTGTCCAAATATAAATGCCATTGTCACAGACGCCGACAACTGACTATGGGACTGTCAACTATTGATGCTGCTGATGATGATGACGCGGAATGGTAGCTTTCTTGTAACATGCAAATTTTGAACGAATTTCAATCACAGTCCCCTTTCTGTCACACAGTGCGTATGAGCAATGAAAAAGTAATTAAATTTAACAGCCAAACGATGGGGCCAACTGCCAAAGCTCCGGCTAGTTAGACAGAGAAACACACCCCAAAACAACAGGAAAAAAAGTCGAAAACTGTCATTATTAACGCATTGAACGACAGCTGCTGCCCCTCTTTCATAGGGAAGGCAGGAAGGTTAGGTAGGTGCCAGTGCCATGTTGACACTTGCCAGAGAGGAGACCAAAATGACATTTATTGAAATTTCATCATTAAGAGCTGGTAAAGAGGAGTAGTTTGGGGGTGTTTGTCAACTTTGCTGCTCGTCGAACTTATTTAAATTCGAATTGTGACACGTGTGCGTACCGAAGGAGGGGGTGTTGGTGGGGCGGGGGAGTGGTTTAACAACCCTTGCCTGCATTGGAAAATCAGTTTTGACATCACTCACTGAACAGCATAATATCCCCAAGGAGTAGGAAAATTTTTGTTTTATTTTCTTGCATAATTTCAGGAAAAACTTTCAAGTTATGCACAAAAATGAAGGTGACAGAAATCAACCCCATAAAAATCGGAAAGGCATGATAGATATGTGAGAAAATAATTTGGTTATCATACGCTAAAGGCAAATTTGATGTGGCGAATGCAAATTGGATCGATATGATGGGGAAATAATAATGTAAAGAAAAAGTTATTGATGGGAAGAGAGGAAAAATCGAGGCTGTAAAAATGTCTAAATATAGTTTGATAAGGTTTGATTTTGATGTGCCACTGACCTTACAGCCTTATTCCACTGGCAAACATTCAAACATATCCTCGAAATTTGAATGTTTTATTTAAATTTTTTGAACATAAAAAAATATTTGGCGCTAATTTTGACTAATTACAATCCAAGCGGTAGACAGCTTTAATTAAAGCAGGGCAAAGAACTACTGAAAGTACACAAAGATAAAAACCTACTTCTGGAAAAAAAGGGTACGGATTTCACTTTAATTTTAAAGTTTTTTTGGGGGGCTTTTTGAAGGCAGGAAATCGAATGATTTGAACAAAAGAGGGATTTTGTGGTCGTACTTTTTTTTTTGATGGCAGCATGTAAATGGTTGAACATCAACCACAATTATAAACAATAGGGTTTGATCCAATAACATATTGTTGGATATTTGCATAAGGCATCTTTTGAATTACGGCAAATTTTTAAATCCTTCCATGCTCAAAGTCCAATATCAAAAATGTCTTAGAACCGCAAAATGGTCATTTTACATTTCTTAAGAACACCAAGAAAATTTTATAAGAATAATGGTACAACCCTACGGTTGCAAAAACATCGATTGTGAAAAAAATCACCGATGTCTGCAACATAGATAAAAAAATGTTTCAAATGTTTCTAATATAATAGTATTTATAAGTTTTTCTAGGATTTCACATAATTTCCCTGAGATTTATCAAAATCGGACAAATATATATATAGCTGCCATACAAAGTATAAGTCTGAAAAAAAGTCTTAGTGAGAAAAACTTTTGGTTATAATTCCTATCGCTCCCAACCTCGTATTTATAAGTTTTTATGCTTTCACATAATTTCAGCAAGTTTTATGCAAATCCGGGAACTATATAGTATAGCTGCCATATAAAAGATAGGTCTGAAAAAAGTTTTAGTATGAAAAACTTTTTTTGTTTTCAATGCTATCGATACCAAGCTCATTACTGATCAATATGATATGCTTAACATAATTCATAATTCTGTCTAGTCTGATCCGAATCGGATGACTATAGCATATAGCTGCCATAGGAATGATCGGTCGGAAAAAATAGTTTTATTCAGAAAAAACTTTTTATTTTCAATGGTAGAGTTTCAGTTATAAATATTATCTGTCTCAACACAATTTTAGAGAGTTTGATCAAAATCGGATGAATATATCGTATAGCTGCCTTAAAAATCTGGCAGAAATAGCTTTCCTCTATTTTTTTTTTAATTAAACCCCCTTTTCGACCGGTAGTTCCTAGCAGCTATAAGATATAGTCATCCGATCCGATCGGTTCCGACATATTAGCAGTGTGCAGTAAAAAAAGAATCTGTGCAAAATTTCATCGCGATAGCTTTAAAACTGAGAGACTAGTTCGCGTAGAAAACAGACAGACAGACGGACGGACAAAGCTAAATCGACTCAGCTTGTCACCATCCCAAGAATATATAGTTTATAGGGTCGGAAATGATATTTTTATACGTTGCAAACTTCTGGGCAAAATTATATTACGCTTTGCAAGGGTATAAAAACATCAATGCATCCATGGTTTCTCCAACTCTACCTCTGTGTATCCAAAAGGTGTAAAATACACAGATGTTCAAGTTTATTTTATCAATTTAGAGGAACGCTTGTATAAAATAAAATTTACACTGGCCACATCTAACATCCCAAATCTGTCAGTCAATGCTCTTCAAAATGAGTTGTATTAAAATTACACAATAATATATTGAGAAAAAGATTAATTGCGAAATTTATTTAACGTTTGCCCAACAAATCAGGCTTAAAAATCTCATGGTGGTTGATATAAAGGCATATATGCTTGTTCCTTATCCCGAAGGAAGACAATTTGGCTGTCTGGCAACATAAATATTTGGCGAATTCTGATGTCTCCAGTATCTTTTTTTTTTAGTTCTAGTTTAATCAGCATCAGATCTTGGACGTTTTGGTACATGGGCTTTGGTATTGTCGAAGAATTTGCTGCGCGAAATATAAGAATTAATGTCAATTGGGTCCCCTGCGTAAAGACAGGAAAGATCTGCATCATGTCCGGAATGGGGCGAGCACCTCTTTAATCGTCATTTTTCTCACTTGTCATCAATATGGTTCTTACGCTGTCTTTTTGCCAGGGGGTAATTCAATTCTTCCTGCCACCTTCATACATATATCAAATAAAAATTTTTAATATGCATGATAAGTTTCCCTACCACTACCTTATTTGAGAAGGAACGTATGGAAAGAAACATTTTGCTCCAAGATGTTAGATGTTGCTCAGTGGAAAATAGCCTATTATGAGAAAATTAACTTTTAAAACATTAAGGGCCGTTTTCTCTTTGTTCTGTTTTTTGCTCAAATCGAAATCCACCTAGATTTCGCAACTAGGTGGATTTTGTGCAATCGGTTGTCTCATGGATGGATTATAAATATTGGAGCTTTTGCACCACGGTCACACACCGGAGGGCTGGAAGGCACTAAATTGAGTTGGCAGCGCCTTGAAATTCTTGAAAATTTTTTGTTTTATTTCTACGCGCCAATTTCAAAAAGTAAAGCATGCATTTTACAGAGGAGGAGAAGGATATTTTTTTAACGACTTGTAGATTAAGCAATAGGTCTAAAGCAGTGTCCGGCACCGCTATATTTTCTGTGTATACAAGTAGCGACGTCCATCCTCTGTAGCAGCGGCGTCGATGCACAGACACTATACGAGCATACACTGCTCTCTTTTGCAATAACAAACATGTGCTAACTGAGAGCGCTCTCGCGTGTCTGAACGCACACATGCAAAGGCAAAATAAGCATGTGTGCTTTGCCGGACACTGGTCTAAAGCTAAGTTCACCCAGGCAAATAATTTCGACAAATTTTGATATAAATTTGGCCATAAATGCCAAATTGTGTAACTTTCCAGGCATATTTGATCAAATTATTTGCGTGTGGAACTATAGCTTTTTGTTTTTAAATCCTGTAAAATCTTCAATCATCTCTATTTTAATCAAAGTTTGACTAAATTATCTGCCTGTGTGAACTTAGCTTAAGCAATGATCTAGGAATTAAAATGCGGACTGACTCTTTGGCTATGTCTGCAGGTGTCTTGCATACAAAAGCCACATCCAATATTTTTCATTTTGGGTTTACTTTTATCAATACAGACTTTACTGTGTTTAGCAGCAGTTGTTTTTTTAATTTAAATTTTTTTAGATGTGACCATATGCGTGTACACATAAAAATACATAATTTAGTTAAGCATGTACATGGTTTTGAAATACACATGAGGATGAAGCAGATGGCAACATAAAAACCATCTAGATGGCTAACCTTGAACATGAAAATCCAAATACAGCAAATCCACCTAGATTTGCAAAAACAGCAACATGAAAACGGCCTAAGTAAATTTTCTCGAAAGGAAATGTGACTGTGGGAAAAAATATATTAGACGAGAGAAAGGCAAAGCCAACTTCGTCTGTGCCGAAGTTTTGATACGCGGAAACAGCTTGTCTCAACGGATAGCGACTTCGACCAATCTTCGCAGATCAGCAATAACATTCAATGCTACCCATGACCGTGTTTGAGCGGTAATATTGAGAAAGATACCATTTTTCTCACTAAAACCCATGTTCCGAACGAACATTTGTATGACAGATACAAGTCATCGATCCGGTCGGTTTTCCCGAACTTATGTTAGCAGCGATGCAGTAATAAGAAGACTCTGTGCAAAGTTTGAGCTCGACGGACGGACGAGGCCAAAAATGTAATATGGAAAATCGAAAAAACTATTTTCTGATGGGAAGAAAATAAAATAATACAAACAAGTAAGAAAGTCGGTCAGAAGCCCGACTATAAGATTACTCTATACCAGTCTTATCAAATAGAATCGCGGGTATCATGCAATATTTTTGTTGTTTTTGTTATACACTCATCGGGGTCTCTCTCTCTCCTAAGATTTTCTCTGTTGAATAAAATGCAGTGTTGGTAGTGACGAAGGGGTGAGGGGTTTCTTTTGTTTAATTTTTGCTCGTAACTTGTGAATCGTTCATACAATCTTTATAATTTCTTCGGCTTTTGAGAGTTGGAAACTTAATAAAAAAACGAGAAAGGCAGAGCTAACTTCTCTTGTACCGAAGTTTTGATACACGCTGAAATAGCTTGTCTCAACGGTTAGCGACTTCGACCAAACTTCGCAGATCAGCTTTAAAACATTACATATCACCCATGACCGTGTTTGAGAGCAGTTATATTGAGAGCAAAACAGTTTTCCCCCTAAAATCCATTTTCCACCAACATTTGTATGGAAAGTATTATTCATCCGCCATATTAGCAGCGTGCGGTAAAACTCTGTGAAATTTAGCTTAATAGTTCAAATGAGGATATTTGTGTAAAAAGAAAGGAAACGGACGGACGGACAGACGGACAGACGGACGGACAAAAGTTATACTCACTCCTATTATAAAATATATATCTTTATTTGGTTGAATATTACTTCTATGTTAAACTTTTGGGCAAAATTATAATAACTTTTAAGTGTATAATAAATACTCTCTACTACAGTTAGCTAAGTGGGTACGCATACAGACACAAATTCTTACGTCAACTTCCAGGTTTTTTCCACTTATGATGCCTTGGAATTCCCAACCAGTTTTAGTAGCAAAAATGGTCGTTAAAAACTTCCATAGTGTTCTTGTAGGATGCTTTTTTTTTGGTGCAAAATGAGTCGCATTATCAAGGTTCAAGGTTCTGGGGCAATCTATTTTCGAATTGATCTCGTGTATTCTTGCACCAAGCCGATTTCGATACCAAATCAAGTACGAAAATATGGAACTAAAACTCACAAAGACCTTCGTGATAGGATTCGAATCTGCGATAAAGTCGAGTTCAAAGAACAGCTAAAATCATTCCCGAGTAATTTTAAAATATTTTAATTTCGACCTTTAATTAAAGTCATTCGAGCGAATGACGGGATCAAGACAATATGTTGGTGGATTTCGGGTTTTAAAATATCCATACTGAAGTCAAACCTTTTGTACTTGATATTACAAATAGTAGTATTTTGTTAGCAGCCCACCACCCGCCGCCCAATAATCAATGTGCGGTTAAAAAAAAAGTCGTGAAAAACCAAACTAAGCTAAACTATTAGCTTGTTCGAACTAATTCAAAAGTGAGAACCATTTCACTTAAATCCCTTCGATTTTTATTTTCCTAAACCATCATATTTTCAACCCTCACTTTCATAAACTCAAACTGAAGCCTTATCATCATCAGTTGTTGTCCTCACACATTTTAAGCCCTGACACCAACTCGTTTGGTAAATAAAATCACTTTCGCTCCATATAAAAATGCCATTAAAAATTATGGCTTCTCTGTCACTCACCGTTTGGCTTTGGCACCCGCTCGCCCTGTCCTGATGCCACAACAAATTTAGCAAATTGCACATAAATTCAATTGTCGTCACTTCGGGCAAGTTTTGCGCAAACATCCATCAAAAAATTATTTTTGCTTACTGCACTTTGGCAACGACAAATCAAATTTCAATATGGGAAATTTACCTGAATGCCAACTGCTTGGCACTGCTTGCTGATTATGATGAGTTGGGGGTGGGGGTGGGGTGGGCGTTGATTATGTTATTCGACTACGAAAATTGCATTTGATGGTGACAAGAACGGAAATTGCCGCCAAGCGAATGTTTTTGGGTTGTGTTTGTCTTTTAGGGGTCCAGTAGCTGCCCACACCCCTTATTCCAGTTTCCATCCCCCTTCTATGAAAATCCCATGTAAATGCGGCTCAAGTTGGCCAAATTTGCTATAAATTTATGCGTAGAAACGTGTGATGTATGAGGCGGCAAAAAGGGGCAAAGCAGATCGAAAAGGATACTGTGTATTATGTCCTCCCATCCATCATCGGCATCACTCAGTTTTGACATATCATTGAAATCTTATGCCAACGTCGTCATCATCTGTGACGTTTCATTAACCCAACTCCCAAACTTCCACCTTCAACCGACGACTGGACTAGTGGTGGGGGTGATTCTGTGGCGGAGGGGGAGATGTGTTAATATCAACAAGCGACAACTGGCAACGCAATCTACCGATTTCCGCTTAACCAAGCCAAACATTGCATTTTTGATTAGAGATTCGACCGACTTAAGGCCTCAGGGCTAGACCAGAAAAAAAAGGAAAATGAGGAAGGAAAAGCATTTGAGGGAATGTTTATGGAATTGATGTATTTTTGTGGGGGTGACTTTTGGGGTTGGAAAGGGAAGGTTAAGTGTTCAAAGTTGTGAAGAACAAGCAGTGGCATGAGCAATTGATTGTAATTCTTATTTTATTGGAATTTGGGATGGATAAGCATCAAGGATTTCTCATTTTAAAGCCATTGAGTTTCCAATTTAACGAAATTTTGATAAATGCTGAACAAGACTGGTCCGCAACCGAACCCAGGTGCAGCTTTTGGCTCTAGTTTGATACATGAAATTTCTCTTGATTCTTCTATCTGCAGCTATTCACATTATAAACTAACAAAAAGCAGAACTGAAAGATTTTGACGGTTGTTTGCAAAACGTTTTTTTCAAGGAAAAAAAAAAAAAATACCCTCGTAAACTCTTGATCAAATCAGATTTTGTCAATTGCTTTATTTAAAATAAATTATTTATATTTTGCTGAAAATGAGAAAAATATCTCCACAAATTGAAAATAGTGTTGTGTGCCTGACCGAGAAGGGCAGTTCTTTACGTACCATTTCCGAAAGGCTTGGTATTAGCCAATCGTCGTTGATCGCAGCTTAAAAGAAACTAGCTGTGACTCCCATATCGCTTGTCTAACTCAGATGCTCGACTAAAAATGTCCGAAATGGGAAGAAACCAGATGCTAACACCAAAGGTGCTTCTCTGGCAATTAACAAAAATGTTAGCGAAAGGACTGCTAGAAGATGCTCTATGTTGTTGTTTTGTCTTGCCCATTTTGTCGGACCTATTACGTACTTTTGACAGAATTCAGATCGCCTAATTTCGACGTTCGAAGCATCCAAGGATTTTACCAGACAATACACGACGCAGCAAATATTGAAATTTAATTCCGAACAAGTCAATTTGAAAACTTGCTTTAAAAATTTCACATTTCACATTGAATGCCGTAAAATAACAAAGCCGAACGCCCTGAAAATCCTCGGAGATTCAAGCGCCCCCTCGACGAAAAAGTAAGTTTGGTGCGGGCGTTAGTGCGAAAACGGTCATTGGGCCGTTTTTCTTCCAAATGAAAATGGCCATGCTGTTACCATCAACCAGGAGCGTTATCGCGACATGATGACAATTTTGGTGC
The DNA here is from genome assembly GCA_018904235.1 of Lordiphosa stackelbergi. NCBI lineage: Eukaryota > Metazoa > Arthropoda > Insecta > Diptera > Drosophilidae > Lordiphosa > Lordiphosa stackelbergi. Next base: position 27,074 of record JAEIFU010002051.1, read on the forward strand.
CATATTCGTCGGAAGCGTATGGGCGTTCGGGTTTCAACAAACGGCGCTCCACCGACACGATCGCATAACAATCGTTTTCTGAAGAAATTGTTTCCGCTTTTTTCAAAGGTGATTTGACTCAACGGTTAGCGATTTGTCCGCCTGACTTTTCTTGTTAAAGTTTTACGTTAACAACCAAGGACCGGCTCAAGACAACATTCGTAAAGAAATAGCCGCTATCCCGGCCGAAATGTTGGCGAAATCGATGGAAAATGCTGCAAAAAGGGCCATACGCCATCGAGAGCTTCGAGTATATAGTCAAAAATTGAGTCCAAACAAATCGAGTTGGAACAAATTAAAGAAATTTGCCAACCGTTTTATTTTGGCTTTGATTTTAAGGCGGCATGGGCCGTCTGAATTTGGTAAATGGTATTATGCGAAAAAACTATCTTCATATTCTGCAAACCCATCATCCCAATTCTATGGCGAAATGTGAATTGTAAAGAAATGGATTGGGAAACAAAATTTTTAATTAACGAAGTGGCCAGCACTAATTTTCTTTCTCAGTCCGATTAGAAATCTTTGGTCAATCGTAAAAAAAACCCCAACCTTTGGGATTGTGTAATAGCGGAATGGAATTGAATTCCAAAAGATGTTATTCTAAATTTGGTAGAGAGCATGCCAAACCGCTAAAATCAAGTTATTTCTAATCAGGGCCTGATCGAATCCAATGGACAAAATATTGAAATTGATTTAGTTATTTAATTTTCTTGAAACGTGCAAAAGTTTATGAATGTTATTTTGTTTTTTTCTTACTCTCTTATAGCCTATTTCCATTATGATTGCATATTTCGAAATTTACTTATTTTTTTATCGTTTCCATAGCATATGTACACATTTTGTTAAAAATAAAAAAGACAACATTTTTTACTCTGTACCGAAAGTACATAGAGTATATTAAGTTTGTGCAAAAGTATGTAATAGGAAGAAGGAATCATTTCCGACCCTATAAAGTATATATATATGATCAGCATCAACAGCCGAGTCGATATAGCCATGTCCGCTGCTGTCCTCCGTCTCGTAACGTCCGTATGAACAAACGATCTCAGAGATGGTATTAGAAAGAGGTTTGAGCATGTATGGGAGAAATGCTTCTTATACTTGCAGGCAGATCAAGTTTATTTCCAATTTTTGCCACGCCCCCACCTCATCGCAATTTTAAAAAATTTCTCCCACAATTTTGTAGATACATTATTTTGTACCTTCTAGAGATAGTTAGTCATTAGCAATATGAATCATTTGCCGAAGATATCTAGTAGGCGTGCTTATTGCTATCTCTCCACATATAAATTCGAGCAGATATAAAATACAAGCGTTTTACAAAATTGCAGGGGGCTAGTGATTTCTGTGGCACCCAGTATATCTTATAAAAATAAATAAAGTAAAAACTTCAATTTATAGATACAACGAGTACTATAACCACTGACAAAATTTTTAAAATGAGCTCGTTTCTAGGACATGGGGTCCTTACAGATTCGGATTCAGCGTGAAAACTGGTCAGAAACTTTAACCATTTTACGTTCTCAGTGCTGAGAATAAACTAATTTTGAATTCCTGTCAAAATATTATTCCACTTCCATTTGCACAATTTTGATTTATATTTTCTATCTTATGCTACCGATGGAAATAGTACTTATGTTTTATTGAAAGCTTTGAAAAATCCATATCGAAGGCGTAAAATCAATATGAAAGAGATGCCACATAGTTTTAACTGATAAAGTGTGTGAGCGACAAGAAAAATTAAAAAGGATAAAATAACGAAAAGGCATTTTTTTCCGGATAGAGGACGTTTCAAAAATAGGATGTTTTGTTTTAAAGATATAATAAAGATATAATTTATGAAATTTTTTTTGTCAAAATACTTTTTTCCCCATTTTAGATCAAATACAAAGATCGACCGTTAATGTAGTGTTTAATTATATTTTTAAGAAGCCTCTGAATGGGCAAACAAGTCTTCTGTTAAAATTTCTACACCAATTGCTGAAAAGCAAAAACATAGAACAAAACTTCCATTTACAACTATTTTTGCCTTTCTTTGATTCATTGATAAACTTAATTACACACAGATTTTACAAAGAAAATAATCCAGCATTTGCATTGACTGCCCTGCATCCATCTCGTGTTTAAAAAGCCAAAAAAGCAAAATGACTGATGCTGGCGCATTTTATGGTTTAGATCAGGGGTGACCAAGCCCATTTCTGCGCCAAGGCATAGCCATGCGTATTTATTACTCTTCTCTCTTTCTTTCCGAGCTATTGTTTGCTTGTTGGCGGCAAGTAGAGCCCGCGTACGCAAAGCATCTGGTTTCGTAGAGCAACCACACACACACAAACGAAAATCGGGTTTCTATTTCTTGTAGTTGTTTTTGCTTCAGATATATTTTGTGCATTTGTATTTGTTTTCACGCGGCTGTAAGTTTATTCAGGGCACCCCTGGCTTAAATAGTATAGAGCACGAGCTACAATTTTGGTACAAAGCATTTCAAAAAGAAATTTTTACAGATTTTATAAGCTATTACGAAAAACGGGGTTTACCCAAAAATCAGGCAGGACATAGACATTTTGATTGCTCTACCTGCATGGTAACGGCAACAGTGCACAGTGGTCCAGAAATCTAACTTTTGGTCTAAACCCTGACACAATCTGTACTTAATATATTGAACTTGACGTTCATAGTTTAAAAGCAAAAAAAAAAAAAATAAGATATTTACAATCCAAATCAAAGTGGAAAAATACTTTAATTTTTGTATTATAAAAAAAACTTGAAATTGAATTTGCAGTGGAACGATCTTTTAGCCACTCTCAGAGGAGAAATGGCTGAGGACAATGATAACTCAATCTTGACTAAATAGAACACACAATTTGAAACGAAAGCTACCGAATTAAGACTTGTTTCTCTTCTTATTAAGAAGTATGTTAGCTGAGTGAGCATAGACGGTTTGTCTTTGTACAATTTGTCGGTTGATTTTGCTAAAAGTCCAAGGAAGCTTATAATTAATTAGATTAAAATAGAAAAGAATAGAAAGATATTGGCTTATTATGAAAAATGTTAGCCACAAAATGAGAAAATGATTGCACTTTTTAAAACAATTGGTGATTAGAATTACAAACCTATCGAAAAATGCATTCTTTTACTTTATTGGAAAAATGCATTTTAATTGAAACTAACTAATTTTTAAAAAATAATTTTTTTTGAGTTTTATGGGCGGAAAAAAAATTGTTGCCTCCCTTCGTCGAAAGCTGGCTACCTTGAGCTGGACTCCCTTCTTTTCAACAAAAATTTGTCTTATTTTTTTACCAAACTATTTGTCAACGTTCTTAGAATTAATGTACCAAACCAAAACCTAAGGTTGGATAAGTAAAGGTACCGATCCGAGAACAGAACCGTAAACTTTCCCACGAGTTGGAGCTTTTCTACCGAACCTTCTCCAATTTTAGCTTTGAATAAATTTTTAACCTATTTTTTATGTATGCCAACCGCTCGAAAATTAGAAGAATTAGACCAAGCCATCGGCTAATCAGCACGATTTTTTGGAAGGAGGCTTAGCTCATCAGGGTGGGGGGGTCCATATTTTCCGTGTAACAAAAACAAAAATTGATTGAGATTTATATTTATGAAACAATTTCATCGATTGTTAACAAGTCAAATCACTAACTTACAAAACTGTTCAAATTAATTCAAAACTACTTTTTTTTTAATTTTGAATAAAAAAATAACCGGAAAGGCCACAGAACGAAATGGTGCCAGGTAAAATTTTTGTTTGAATCAAAATCCTTTTGGTTAAGCAAAAGTGAAAGAGCATTAGAAGCGTAAACAAATACGACAGACGACTTACATCTGCTGATAAAGAAAGCGTGTGGTGTGCATGTGCAATCACTTGTGTGTGTGTGTGTGTAGGCGTGTTTGTGTTGCCAGAGGGTCGACGACGTCTTTTTAATGAAAAATGATAAAAGGTTGTCATTAAAATTGCAGAGCAGAGCAAACGGCTCTGGCAGTTGCTTCATTAGAAATCCAAAGTAGGTCTCGTTTTGGGTAAATATAAGGTAAAAGGCATTGAATCAAGATGAAAGTGGAATTTTTAATATTGAATTGTGGCGCTCTTTGTACAGCAGCGCCCTCTAGGGCATTGCCTGGAAACTTGTTTCCTTAAATAAAAAGACCTCTATGGCTTAGTTTAGGTAGTGAGGCGACCTCTTTGGCTTAGTTTAGGTAGTGAGGCGACCTCTTTGGCTTAGTTTAGGTAGTGAGGCGACCTCTTTGGCTTAGTTTAGGTAGTGAGGCGACCTCTTTGGCTTAGTTTAGGTAGTGAGGCGACCTCTTTGGCTTAGTTTAGGTAGTGAGGCGACCTCTGGTGCTTAATTGGTGAACATTTGAATTTCTTTAATGAAATTAAAATTTTTTAAATTCAATTCCTCCTTCCTTGTGGGTGGATATTTTGAAATGAGAAAGTTACTTTGGGCAACAAGGTCAATTTCATGTATTTATTTTTAATGTATTTCTACAAAAAGTGCAGTCAGCTCGTGCCAAATATGCACAAACACGACGCCGGTTCGACTCATTTAACAATTTTTTAATCTTTTAACTAAAACAAACGTTTTGAGGCCTCCTTCTCTGCCTCCCGGCTGCCATCCACTGGCCTCGTCATCTCAATGGAGTTAATTCTGATCATGGTATTGGGTGAACGTTGGAAATTGATTCTCATATATTGTTTCCTGCGCTTCTTTTTGAAATGTGTTTTCGTATGGGTGAGGGTTTTTCTATAATGGTGGCCTTTACGGTAACCAAGCCGGGTTCGAGCAGGGGACGTCCAATCAGAGTGAAATCCTTAGCTCCTGCCAGCAGCACCTTGTCTAGACTTATCTCATCTCCTGTAGTGGGTGGCCAATAGCCCTCCACTAGCACCACATCGCCGGCAGTAATTTTAAACTGTTTGCCACAAAGATGAACCACCGCAAAGAGACGACCCTGCTGGGACTGAGCCACCTGTTGATTAATTCGCTCGCAGATGGTTTGACATTCTTTTTGCTGCTCCTGGGTCAAAACGGCCGTGGGAGTGGTTAGAGGTTTGGTTTGCTGCTGGTTAACCGGCGAGAGGCTCAGGGTACGCATGGCTCCTGTATAGTGAGGGCAAGAGAGGGGTGGAGAGGGGCAGTTGCTTGGTTATGTCATTAAACTTGTTGACACACTTACCCACTAATGAGGCAGGTCGTTGTGTGACCTGGCCAAGCCGAAACATTTGGCGCATCGTTTGCGCTAGAAAAGACATTTTGTTATTGCTGATTTCACTTAAAATTAAATAAAATTCTGCAGCAATAACAATAAGGAAAATGGGAATCTGCCGATAGCTTATCGATAGGCCGCAATGGTTATCAGTGTTGGACAATGCATTCTATTTAGCCCTAAAAAAGCTAAATTTAGTATATTTTTTCAGCAGGCGCTGAAATTTAAATTCTAAAAATGAACTTGGAACGCATAAATGGGCAGACTGAGAAAAAACTGGATAATGCACATTGTTTGGACTTTGATGAATTTCTACCGTATATAGGAGAGTTTGGTTTCTACCAGAAGCGTCTGATTGTCTATTTCCTACCGTATTGCTTTCTCTATGCCTTCATTTACCTGACGCAAATTTTCATAATTCTGGTGCCCCGCGATCATTGGTGTCGCATCCCCGCCTTGGAATCACTGACCAAAGAGGAGCAACTAAAGTTGGCCATACCCAAGGATAAGAAGCAGGACTTTGACAGATGTAACATGTACGATGTGGATTATACAGCGTTGCTCGAATCGAATGTAACAACAGCAAATGACAGTTGGCATCAAATACCTTGCCCTGATGGTTGGATCTATGACAGGGAACAGGTGCCATATGAATCCATTGCCATGGAATATGATTGGGTGTGCCAGAATAATAAGCTGGGCACTTATACGGTAACAATATACTTTCTGGGAGCCATTGTGGGCTGTTTGTGTTTCGGTTATGTGGCCGATCATTGTGGTCGTGTGCCCGCTCTAATGACGAGTAATCTATGCGCCTTGGTCGGAGGTGTGCTATGTGCATTTTGCAAGGATTTTTATGGGTTTGCAGCTACCAGATTTGTGATTGGTTTGAGCTTCGATAGCTGCTTCCTGCCGATGTACATACTGTGTGAGTTTTGGTCTTGTTCCACTGCCACATTCTTGAGAACATTCGCTGAATGGTCTAAATATTAACAGTTTTTGTATGTATTTTCTGAATATTTTTCTGAACATTATGCTTTGTCCGCTTAAAAGCTAGATTTGCTATCGATATGTTATCGAAGGGACAAGTGTCAGCAATATGTATATTGGGTGATTTTGAGTACAGAGGCTAATCACACTGAGCACATCAAACATCCAACATCTTTAGTTTAATTCACAGATTAAAACCTTAACCGAAACCGCAACCCTTAACCTCTAAAAACGCTTTAAAATTTGTTACCGTAACCGTAACTGAAAAACAATTTTTTAGTTATTAGCGGTACACAATAACTTTATTAACATTACCGGTTATCAGTACCGAAACAGAAACAAATATATGGGTTAATTTCGGTTTTCTTTGTAGTAAAAATTTCGATAAAGGGAAAGAGCAAAATGAATAATTGGGAAAAACGCCCCCAAATAGTTTTTTTTATATTTATATAATATTTGTGATCTCTTCTTTTTTTGTGTTTTTATTTGTTCCGTCCTTCCGAAAACGAGTGAAATTGTCGCAAATCGAGTTGATTGCTGTTCCGAATTCCGCAAATCAAAACCGAGCGGTCGTTTTCAAACCGAGCTGTTCTGAATTCCACTTTACTTTTTTCGACTTCAACCGTCAATCGATAGCTTGCTAGGGTTGCTCATATAAATTACTGTATTCGGTCAGCACTTTTACTATTTTATTTAGCTATATTAAACCATATTTGTTATGACATATTCAAATTTAATAATTAAATACTGTATTAACTAAAAAATAAATGGACTTAAAATGTTAATAAGAGCTTTGTAAATTAAAATGATGGAGATGGTGACAACTCTGGCTTCTGCCGATATACACAAACACGCGCGCAGGGCAGCTAGACAGCTGGTTATAAAACCGACTTCGAAACCGAGTTCGAAAAGTAAAAACGTAACCAAATCGTTCGGAAATACTAAAACGTTCGTTTTCGTTTCGTTTATACTTTTTGAAAACGTTCGGAATTCGGAACAGGCCTAAATATGTCTTTTGGAATCTGCAGTAATACTTAAACGTAAAGATACATATCTGGTGTAAAATCAGGTTTAACCATGTACTGTTGACAAACAAAGGTGGTCAAAGTTCTTCTTCTTTCTTCTTCTTTATTGGCCCGATGCTTGCATCACAACCGTTCGACGGTCTCGGCCGCTGCAACCAATGCCCGCCAGTCGCTTCTGCTCCGTGCGAGCTGGCACCAGTTTTTCACGCCCAGCTTGGAAATGTCTTTCCGCACCTGGTCGTCCCACCTTAGAGGTGGTCGTCCCACCTAGCCATGTCCCAGTTCTTTCGCATTCCTCTTGTAGACCATTTTTGCTGGAGCTTGTTCATCCACACGGGTAACATGACCCAGCCAGCGCAGCCGCTGTGGCTTTATGCGCTTGACCAGACTAGTATCCCCAGTTCGTCATTCCTTCGGATGCGAAAATCCTCGCCAACTTTACTGCGAAGAATATTTCGCACGAAAATGCCAATCGTCTCCTCATCCGCTGATGATATTGCCCTTGCTTCTGCGCCGTATGCAGGACTGGGATGATAAGCGACTTGTGTAGCGCTATTTTTGTTCTTCGCTTGAGGTCTCTGCTCTTGAACTCCCTACTGAGCCCGTAGTAGCATCGGTTTGCGAGCGTGATTCTGCTTCGGATTTCCAGGCTGATATTGTTGTCGCATCGTTCTGAGGTAGACAAAGTCCTCTACAACTTTAAAGTTGTACTCTCCCATTGCAACAGATTGCCAAAGACGCGTGGACTTCTTTTTCGAGGTCACTAGGTACTTCGTCTTGTCCTCGTTTACCGCTAAGCCCATCAGTTCCGACTGCCTCTCAATCTCTGAAAACGCCATGCTTACCGCCCGTTCGGTATTGCCGATAATGTCAATATCATCGGCATATGCGAGTAGCATTACATCTTTAATAAAGTATTTTTTGTGAACGTCTAAAGCCGCTTATAAGTACACTGATTGGACCTTACCAGTGTGGCTTTAGATTTGGTAAGTCCACCACAGACCAGATATTCACATTACGCCAAATCCTGGAGAAGACCTTTGAGAGAAACATCGAAAATCACCATCTTTTTGTCGATTACAAAGCCGCTTTCGACACACCGATAAGGTCAAGGTTTTTTGAAGCCCTGTCTACCTTTGGTATACCTGCAAAGTACGTTCGACTTTGCATGATGACTGATAAACACTCAAAACTCCTATAGAGAATTATAAAAGTTTTAGGGGGGGTGATACCTTATCGTTATGCCTTCTATTATTGCTGTTGGAGTGATTCTCATTAACCTAAGGTGGCGAAAAATTGTTGTACAAGGCCTTGGTTTCCTTTTCTTAACAATTTTAGGAAAACCATTGATTAAAATTGTTTTTTAAATTCACTATTAATGGACTAAGATTTTAATGCCAAAAATTCAACTTTTTCGTTTTTCCGACATATCTTGGAAACAAAAGGTTGTTAGGAAAAAACAATTATATTTTTTTTTTTAATTCAAATTATTTAAATGGTATAATAAAAATATAAATGTGACCCAAAAACACTGTTGGGCTGTGTTATAGAATAGGTCTTATGGCCAACTCTAGCTTAAACTGATGTGAAAGGAGATCTTTAATTTACAATTGCAAAATAAATGATCTTTGCTGACTTTAGTGTGACCGTAATCAATATTCGTCAGTTCACATTTCTAGAATGGTGTTGAATGATTGTCAGTGGAACAAGAGTAATTTTAAATCACCCTAGTTTACAGCCAAAATGGGTCATAAAATAAAAAATTAATGGCCTATTTAAATTTTCTGCCAGTGCTCGAATCGGTGGGCTCTAAATATCGCACATTGATTGGCAATTTATCGATTGCTTTATTCTATACACCCGCCGCCTGTATTTTGCCCTGGATTGCATATTTTTGCAATAATTGGAGAACCATTTCCTTGGTCACTTCTGTTCCCATTGTAATATCACTCTTGATGATCTATTTGATACCCGAATCCCCCAGGTGAAGATGAGTAAATTAATTTTTTTAAAATGTTCCCGCATTAAAATTAAAAATGGCTCTTCCAGATGGCTTCTTTCGGTGGGAAAATTCAATCGAGGCATGTCTGAGGTAAGCAAAGCGGCCAAACTGAATGGTAAAAGGATACCCGAGGATATTATGTCGTTTTTTCGGCGTTGCTGTGAATTGGGCTATACTGAGCAGCAAGCTCAAAAACGTTATACGGCCATCGATCTCTTCAAGACGTGTAACATGTGCCGCATTACCATTATATTGATCATCATTTGGATGATCATTGCAATTGTATACGATGCTCATGTTCGGGTCATTGTTGATATTGGACCAGATGTCTTTATAACCTTTTCGTTGGCAAATCTTACAGAATTTCCGGCTGCAGTGATCCCAATTTTTCTGCTCGATAGAGTGGGACGTAAGCCCATGTTATTAATGGTTCTTGTGATGTGTGCTTTGGGTAGTCTGATGGCAGCTCTATTCCAAAAGAAATGGATGGTGGCCGCTGCGGCCATACTAAGTCGTTTATTTGTGTCCATAAGCTATAATGTAGGTTTGCAATGGGCCACTGAAATATTACCAACTGTGGTGCGCGGTCAGGGTACAGCTCTTATTCATATAATGGGTAGTGTGGCAGCACTGATATCGCCATTTGTGGTCTATACTGAGCACTATTCGGAAACTTGGCCCATGATTATATTGACAATCTTGGCGCTAATGGGAGCTAGTCTGGTATTATTTTTGCCCGAAACGAAGGATGCTGTCATGCCACAGACACTGCAGGAGGCGGAAGAGCTTTGGGCACAAAAATGTTGGCATTGTACCTAATAAACTTAACATTAAAAAACACTTGTCTTGCTGAGTAAGAGGTATTTCAAAGTCGATCACGGTAGATAAAACCGTGGTTTTGCCACACTGGCTGCCTATCGATATACAACTTTTGCCATCTCCGACAGGTTTTACGCGTTTTGCTCAGACGGTCACACTGCAGCTGCCAGCACGTGTATTTACACATTTAAAAATTTTTAGATTTCTGTTAAAATTCGCAATATGGATGTGGTCAAGGCAGTGTTAGAGAAGCACCAAAAGGAATTGGACAAATACAAGCCCATTACAGTAGAAAAGCACCTGGAATGCCGCCTAGATGTGGGCACCCTACTTATTACAGATCCCAACGACTTTGATGACCGGCAGCTCAGGTGAGTGGATGATTCAATTGATGCCAAACTGTTGTATTATCCCCTCACGCTTCTTTCAGGGACAATCGAGAGGAGTATCTGGCCGCCCTAACGCGCGATAACACCCAGCTGCTAGTCAATGCCATCTGGGAGTTGCCCACAGAGCGTGTGGATGAGAGCATAGTGGCCAAACTGCCAGAGCCCACAACAGTTCTACCTCGTCTTCGTAAAGTGCCTGGCCCCAGGCCGCTCACCAAATGGGAGAAGTTTGCCAAGGAAAAGGGCATCACAAAGAAGAAGAAGGACAAGAAAACCTACGATGAAGTGCTGGATGTGAGTTCAGGACTCCCACCCACTCCTAGTGAAGGTGTACTAATCTTTTTATATATTCAACAGAAATGGGTGCCCACCTATGGCTTTAAACGTGCCGAGGCCGAGAAGGACAAAGACTGGGTTTTGGAAGTTCCCAAAAATGTGGATCCCAACACAGACATGTTCCAGAAGAAGGTTGATTTACGCAACGATAAGGTGGCCAAAAATGAAATCCAGCGCATGAAGAATATTGTACGAGCCAGAAAAATAGAAATGCCGCGCAGTGGCTACTTAGGACCAGAGGCTGCCTCATCGAATCAATTGCTGACGGCGGTAACTGTGGCCAAGTCCTCGACAGCCTCGGTGGGTAAATTCCAAAACAAACTGCCCAAGGAGAAGGAGGCACGAGGGCTGGGCGTTAAAGAGCTCATACCTGGTGGCAAGCGCAAACAGTCGCATATCACAGAGCAGCCGGAGAAGGAGGCCAATTTGGATCTCATCAAGAGTGTGCTCAACAAAAAGCCCAAGCTGGATGTGGAAAAGGCGATATCGCTGCAAAAGCAAGACAATCGATTGGCGTAAGTTGAAAAAGAAAAAAACTTTTACAGAACTTCTTTAATATTTAAATAAATTTGTTCTAACAGACGCGAGGCTGACGCTGGCTCCAGACCCGCCAAAAAGGCTGGCAAAAAGGGCAAGGGTAGTCGCAAGGCGGTGGGCAAGAAACCCAAAGGCAATCGCGGCGAACGTGCACCAGGCAAAAAGATGCAAGCAGGACGCAAACGTCGCTAGAAAAATTATGCACAGTTTTTTTATTTACAGAAAAAACACTTTAAACTTATGAATAATACATTTTTAAGGCACAACAAAAAAAAAAAAAGACCAACTCAAGAACGTAGATTAACTGGCTCCTGGTGGCGCCTTAAGTACTCGTACACAAAACTGCGGAAAATGCGATTGAAATTCCTAATAGAGGGCCAATGTAGATTTGCAGCATTATCCCTGGGTGTGTGCCAAGTATCCGGAAATGGAGTGGCTATCACATGCAAAATGGGCACATCTAGCGAAAGCAAAAAGTCATTTTAGCTGTGTGAAAACCTCAAGAAATTAGCAAACTTACTCTCTTCCAAAAAGGGACGATGATCATCATCAACCACACCGCCCGAAGCACGATTTAGGAACATTTTGTTATTGCCCTCCAGCTGACCAGCAGCGCGCAACATTTGTTCTATCTGCACCAGACTTGTGTGCAGGCCATGGGTGTTCTCATAGAAGTTAGAGAATTTCGGATTTCGAGCACCGATGAGATCCAGCAAAACGAGCACTTCCTGAAATGAAGAATATTTTGGTGGAGATGGAAGAATAGGTTATAAAGGTGACCAGCTATAAAAGTTTTAAAAAAAAACATTACATTCAGACAGATTATTTTTATTTGAATCGTAGACCTAATGAATTAATGTTTTGAAGGATTATTTCATGCAAATGTTGGCCGTGACTGTATTCACGAATAAGTGCTTCCCTTAATGCGTCAATTGTGCATTCATTATAGACATAAGCTTTAACATAGCCTACAAACAGGCGATAGCACGCAATCAATAGTTCAGTACTTGCCTTTCCATGAACGATTTGCTTCTGGCTGATATTCTGCTCCTAAAATCGACAATTCGTTTTTTTTTTTCACACCTAAACCTTCCAAATATTTTCAGTTTTGAGAGGCCGCGGCACGAATCGATAATTGTGTTAATCTGGCCGTACAGCTGCGATATTTTCTTCAGTTCGCACTCCACGTAAGCGTGTTGGTGGTTTAATTCCAACAATTAAATTTGGTGCGGAAATTTAGTCACGATACCCCGAATAGCCGCTTCAGTGGGTCATTAACTGACCAAAATAGAAGAAGCGCGCGATGAACTTTCTTAGCAGAGCATGCATTTTGATAATAAAAATTAATAATTTGCAAGCGTTGTTCGTTTGTAACGCGATTCATGGTTAAATTAAAGACCAAACTGAAGATGTTTGACAGTGAAACAAAACACGAAACGTGCGTGAGCTGTTTAAACCAGTGTTGCCAAAAAGATAATAGAAAAATCACCCTTTAGAACACTTAAAGTTAACATTACGTTGTAGAATTTTTTCTAGTCAGCCTAATGAACTCGCCATCTGTGCACTTCTCCACAGGCTACAAAAGTTAGATAATTTTTGTGAAGTGTGAATTACCCTAATGAAAATAATTCGTTAAATTTACTATAGTTTCAGACCGGTCTCGAATCTCTATAAAATCTTATGTTCGTGCCTTGTTTTAAAATTGTCAATATATTAACAGGCCTGTTCCGAATTTCACTTTCGACAACAATTGTCGAATTCGAATTTGTTAAATGTGCTGTTGCATCAAATTGATTAGGTTAATCAGATTAAAACGATTATATTTGAGTCCGTAGAGTAAAGAGAGTAGAAACTAAAGGTTTGATACGGATTTCCTTGATTGTTTAATAGAAAAGAGAACATGTAAAAAATTCGAATTCACTTTAGTGAAACCGGAACATGGCAGTAAGTACGTTTTGTCATATATTCCTTATAGATCGCTGCATTTTTGGATATATTGTTGTCAGAGATTTTTGGACAAAAATCGCATTGAAGGATTCAAACGCCAAACCGAATCGTATTTCGGTTCCGTTTCTGGTACGTACCGAAACTTATGTTTCGGTAAAAGATTCTGTTTTGGTTCTAATATTATTTCGGTATTCGGTTCCGTACCGGTACCTAGATTTTTTAGTTCCGGTATACCGGTACGGTATACTGGTATGTACCGTTAGGATATGAAAAAAGATCGGTCATTTAGCGTCCATCCAATTTTTTAGCGATGAGATAATAATTACACTCGATAAACCAAACGTTCTACGCTTACTTGCCTTCTCAAAGACAAATTTGGAAACTTCCCAAAAGTGGACCCGAACCTCTTGGAAAACGGTTCGGTTCAAAGAATATCTTTAGTCAGTTTTTTCAGAACTTTTAAAATGACCGTTTAAAAATGTATTTGATAGTGCTGAATCTAAGCGTTATCATTACAAAAATGTATCCAATCTGCATATTACGACTTCGAGAAGGAAATAAGGTCAAGTTGTAAAATGACAAATCAAATTCGATTATTGATTTACATAGAAAGTGCACGCTCTTCATTTTAAGGTCCAGGCACATTTGTAAGCCCTGGTAGAGAACTAATGAATGATTACTATAATGAATGAGGTACTTAAGGGTATTGATAAACGTTTTTAATAGCTTCGTTAGCTGAAAGCCTGCTTACCAAAAAAATATCTCAACGATATCAGAATTCATGAACTATGCTTTGAACCAAAACCTTAGGAACCGGTTTGAAAAGCGAACCTTACACTTTCGAAGGGGTCGAAACCCTGGAACGAACATTCTTCAGAATTTCAGCCAATCTGTGGATACTAGATTCCGGCATGCTTTTCTCTCGAATTGAATTCACTTGGATGATGCAGTCGGTTTCAGCTCCTGAATCAATTCCGAGTTTTGTTATTCCCCTGGATCTAGTAGGGAGTTTTTCGTTCTCACATTGCAAAATTCGAACGTTTACACGAAAATCGACTCCGAAATTTCGGAACATGCCCGATTGCGAAATTGAATCGGCCAAATTATATCTACCATCGCATTTAAATTATTGGTCAAATGCGAAGTCAACTCGATTTTGTACGAAATTCTAAATTTTTCATAGACTGACGTCCTTTTTACCACCGATAGACGACTATAGATTAAAAGTGCCTCGAACTGGTCGGCGGAATGTGGAATCAAGAACACGATTTCTTAAAGTTTTACTTTACGCATTTGTGAGTTTCAAAGAAATGGAAAGTAAACAAAGCAAACTCAGGCCTGTTCCCGTTTTCGATTCCGGTCAAATCATGCGGAATCGGAATTGTTAAATGTACTCGCTCCGGCTTCAAAACTCCATTTACCTTCATTCGACCCTCTTGATTACAAAAAGATTCGTACGAATTCTTTAATCGTCTCTTAATAATTTATTTTGAGTATTTAATATTGTAAATTTTTTTTTTATTTTTTTTTTAAATACTATAATATCCAATTTTACTCTTACCAGGAGTTCCAATTTTAGAAGGATAATAAGTTTATTTTTTTAGATATTGCAAACCGAAAAGGTAAAGATCGGATGAACGATAATCGATTTATGCACAAAAAGAGTGCGGCCGCAGGAGCAGCGCCTTTAGCTGTTTTTTAACGTGTTAACTTTACTTACCTTACCCCTTTATGTTACAATACGCCTAGGCACTAGCTTTAGGACAGAGCGCTAGTGTTTCAGTATCCTAACCCTTTTCCCATTATCGTGTTAGTTATGATTGTGAAAGATAACCATTCAATCCGTATAACATGGAGCCTTCCCGCCGACCCCTAGCTGGGAGAGCCCACCCCCTCCGATTGCGTGCCAATTTGCTGGCCAAGTGACGTGAACCATAAACAGAATCCGTGTTGGTCCAGTCCTTGAAAGCCTCCTCGCCATCAAAGAAGATGAGCATCAAGCCCAAATCGTTTCGATTGCGAAACTGCTGCAAGAGATAACGATTTAAGGTTTTGGCCGTATTCAATAAAATGGCACAGGGGACAGCCGAGTCGGTGGCTCCCACAAATCCCGGATCGTTGGGGAAATATTTCGAATCATAGTGACAGGCTAGTGCCAAATAGTTCTGGGCCTGTGGATTTATGCATCCCACAACATTGGCAAAGGTCAGTTCCCCCAAGACGGGCACACGCTGCTTAAACTCATCCACTTCCGTCTGAAAGCCAAGGTTGTTGAGCGATTGGACCAGGTAATTGCGCACCTGTTGATGGCCACGGCTGCCAACGACGCGTGGCACCAAAATGGAGCGAAGAGTCTGATTGAAATGAGTTTCGTCGTCATCATGCCTCTGCAGCTGCGGAAGGGATTTTTATTTTTAAATTTATTTCAAAAAGTGACTCAGATTTTTAATGCTTTACTCACTTGCGCTTGTTGTTGTTGTTGTTGGGCTGACACAATGGTTAGCGTTAGCACACAGAGGTGGAGCACACCCAAGATCAACGGCAACTCCATCTGGACGCTTCAGTGTATGAAACCGCACTAGTTTAGACCGACGCTCGAACGGTTGGGCGGGCTTTGGTTTGTTACTGTTTTATTGTTGTTTTTGTCTTATTCTGTTGCTTTGGCGGGTAAACCACTGAGAGCAAAGCTTTCTTTGTACTGTTTGAGAGCGAAGTAAAGCTGCGTGTGAGCGTGAGTGTGGGTGGAGAAGAAGGCAGCTTTTAAGCCAGCCATAGCGATGGTTGTTCAGGAAAAAGTGCATTGTGATCGTGATGAACATAACTTCGCCAAAAATCAATATTTTTTCGTTCTGTAAATTTTGTATTTTGGTGGTAAAAATGCACAAAACTTTCCTCATCCCTAGTTTTAAAAAATAAAATGGGTTTTTTTTTTTTATTTCATATTGAAAAAAGTGATTTTTTGACATTTCGAAAATTTGTGGGGGGGTGTGAGCCACCCATCTAAAAAGTTCAAAATTCGTGTTTTTAAGCTATTATTCTTTATTAAATGAAAAAAATGAACAATTTTTCTCATATTCTGAATTAAGAAATATCAATGAAGAGTGAAAATTGATTGACGGCATCAGGCTTGTTTTCTTTTATATACGAGCACTTTTGTTGTGGCTGTTCTTTTTTTTCTTTTAATTTTTTTCTTCTTTGGAGAGTTTTTTCCTCTGTTTTATTGAGCGTCATTGGAATATTCTCTTTGAAAGTAAAACGACTTTTTTTTCAAAGTGGCTCACAACCCCCATATCTCACTTTTTTTTTGGTGACGTCACATAACCAAAAAGAAATTGTTACAAAAAAAACATATTTCCATCAAAAGGCAATTGACCAAAGATATTTCCTCATACTTACTTTTGTCATTACGAAAAAAATTTGTATTATATTCACAAGTCAAAAATGAAAAAAAACTTTTATTTTTTAAAAAGTCGAGTTTTGGTTCACGAACTTAAAGAAGGTGTAGACTGATAGGTTGCTTGCCAAAAGTTAGGTAATAAGAAGGGAAACACATGACATAAACAAAAAGTTTAAATTTATTTTTTTGTGACCAATATTCGAGTGGCTCACAACCCCCAGCGGCTCAGAACCCCCATTCTCCCCTACATATTAAAAATTGAGTGAAACGATTCTGAACCGGAAATAAAGGTTGTTGTCCATTTCCCCCAGTCAAGTTTTTGCTATCAATTGGTCCTACGTCAAAACATTAGGTACCCGGGGTCTCGGTCGTGTCTCGCACACGCCCAGCCCTTCTCAATTATTTTTAGTCTTTTATTTTGAGAATTATTCGTACTTGGATCAGGTACTAAAACTCTTGGATCAAAATGTCGGGATAAAAAATTCACACTTCCATCAAGATTTTTGCATTTTGGATCAAGAATAATTGCTGTTATCGTACTTTTGAGAACGAATGCTCTTGATTCAAGAGTGAAGTTTCTCTATTTTTGCTCTGAGTGTAGGTAAACACCGCAAATAATGAAGAATTCTCATGCTAAAATGTGGCGGTCATCATGGTTACTCTTTTAATCTTGATCCTTAAAGTGCCTTTACACTGTTCAACACCTGATAATCTAGTAAGCCTTCATGTTGATATACATTGAAAATACGTTGGTAAATGTAACATTTTTCATTGGTAAATTCACCAATGTGTGGAGTAGCTTGGAGGAGCTGTATAGAAAATTTTACATTTACAAATTCACCAATTTACGTCTTTGATTTTCGCCCAAAAGTTTTTCCGTTTAAAAACAAAATGTCTGCACTTTTGATTTTTGTATATAATTGAAAAAACTTTTACTTACTCTGTGAGGATTCGAACACTGAAATTCGAAGTGACTGACGCTCTAGATGAGTCGGGGCAACTAAAAGCTTACTTATAGTGAATGGGATTCAAATATATGTAGAAAATGTTTGCATAATTTCCTGCTTGCAATTCTCAAAATCTAATTCCGCACTCTCACCATTCAAATAGCGCATACGAAATTCGCGAAGAAAAAATCAAAAGTGTTAGCATTTAAAATCAAAGGGACATATAGTTCATTTTAAATTAGTTTTGTCATGATTATACGTTGAAATTGGTCAAATCAGCATGAAAAATCATTAAATCAACAATTTTTACTCAAAAACGAAATATGTTACATTTACAAATTTTTTTTGTTGTGTTTATTACACCTCAACAAGGAACTGCCAAAAAAAAAAAAAATCCATAAAAAAATAACTTAAAAGTTTTGACACCAAAGGTCTTTTTTTTTGCGTTTTTGTTTTGGCAGTTAATTTGTTTAGAGGTGTACTAAGCCTTACAAGTGAATCCTAAAACACAGACCGCAAACTTCTAATGAATTCTATAAGTTTACTACTTTCGAGGTAAAATATGGGAAGAATGTACGTGGTCCATAAAAAATTGGAATCTAATTTCGCTTAAAAAGACAACGGCTTCGAACTTTATTTGAAAGGTTGGTTCTGTCTTTTAATATGAATAACTTTCACCTTTTCTTGGTGGTTTATTCACCAACATTCCAGTTTCTGAACTCGCTTCACGAATTGATCCACAAATTGAGATTTTTTTTTAAATGTTTCTTTTCTTTTTTGTTCTACCTTACAGCTGTGTCCAACAAGAACAAAAGTAAATATTTACAGAAATTTTAATCCTGAGTTTTGAACCCATTAACCCATCTAAAGAATGCATCATTTTTTGGTTTCACGAAAACTGCGAAAATTTTGGAAAAAGCAGCAACAGAGTTTTCAGTTCAGAAAATTTCCTTGTTTTTCTAAAGCAATTTAAACACAGAGTAGGAATTTTCAAAATCATTTGGTATAAATTTATTCTAGAAATATTGAAATTATGACTTCAGCTAAGCACAAGAAACCAACGTTCTCTCAAGCTCTGAACCTTGCTCTCACAAGTGTTCGGAGATTGTTTTGCAGTTGCCTGTTGTTGTGAACTTGAGACTTAAAACAGTGTTCTCCTGCCATAGCCCGGGGGCTAAAAACTCTAGGAAATTTACAAGGAGTACTTGCCGAAGTCATTCATCACATTTACTGCCCTCTTTTCTTAGGGAACCTTGGCCTAAAGCAGGGCCCGGTAAACAACACATTCACATTTTGCCATTGTTGCACCAAGAGCTGCTACTGAGCACTTTTGTATGCACCGTAGATAGCGACGCGCCGACCTCTGGCCCAAAATAACAAAGCAATACAATTCAGCAACACAGAAACAACAAATGCCTCAAGCTTTGCTCAAGCAAGTACTTGGACATACATACGGTCTAAGTGTGAAAGTGATTTACTAGGCTTAACATTAAACATCTTTCTTATTAAAAAAGTTTTAATTATATCTATAAGAGTTTTCCATTTTCTCTTCTACCTGCGATTCCTGACTACGCACGGTGGACGCTTCTGGAGCATTAGTGTCAGAGGGACGATGGGATCTTAGGGGCGATCTGTGAATTCGGGCTCTCGCCACTCGATGCAGCCTGCGCGAGCGGAACTCATCACGCGAAATGGTCCGTAAACTTGAACCCTCATGCCACAAATGTATTGGTTTTTTGGTACGCTTGGACCCAGGTCCACAGCAGGGCATATGCCAGATGCGCTGGTCACGTCCAAACTCACTGCCATCGCTGAGAGTTTGCGGCAGATCGTGATTTAGAGTCTCTGGCAGAAAGAGGGCTAATAAACCGCCCACAATGCCCAAAGCGCCCAAAATGATTAGCATCAGGGACAAAGACACATGAGAGAGATAGATAACCGGTGGCGACATAAGCATGGCCACAAATCCCATGGTATGTATAAAGGCCACGCCCTGGGCACGCACCACAGTGGGCAAAATCTCGGCAGCCCACTGAAGTCCAATGTTATAGCAAATGTTGGCAAAGAAGCGACCCGCCAAGGCAGCTGCCAGCATGTGGGTAGAATTCGTTAGTCGGGATGCCAGCAGACTGAATGCACCACTCAGGCAGGTGAAGACAAAGGCGCACCAACGGCGCCCGAACCGATCCAGAGTCAAAATGACCAGAAAATTTCCAGGCAACTCAGTAGCACAGGCCACGGTAAAGACGATAAACACATTATTCTTGTCCAGCACACTAGCCGCACGCACATGTCCATCGTACACCAGTGAAATGGACATCCAGATCAGGATCATAAGCACCATATAGCGAGCCAGGCGAGCACGCTTGAAGATGGATAGGATGGTGAAGTGACGACCCTCCAATTCCTCCTTGTAAAATTGCTGGCAACTGTACTTGAAGTGTTCAAAAACAGTCGATGGCAACTTTCGTCTATTCCATCTGGCCACACGCTTTAAAATTTTCACGGCCTCATCAATCTGTCCCACGGAGACTAACCAGCTGGAAAGAGAAATGTGTAAAATGTGGAAAGAACTATGAATTATTCTCAAATTCCATAACGACCGTTGATATTTGTTAAATATGAATATCAGTACTTGAGTGAAGAATGTTCCGTTCTTACTTTAAATCACAAAATTATAGAAAACGTGCTCTTCATTCAAGTACAATATTTCTTGGACTAAATTTCCTAAAATAGTAAAATAAGTTAAGCAAATCGTGTGTGAAATAAGAATTTTTTACCTCAGGTTCAAAATATTTTCTGTACAAAAAAGTTTTAAGGTTTAAAGAGATGGCATCACTTGAAGAAATCGAACGGTCATGTTACACCCCTTATTTTGAAACCTCATCAGTAGGCTTTCTTTTTCAGTAAGTGTCGTTTCGCTGAAGTGTAAACAACATAGTTTTTGTGTGCTCCGACGCAAACTTTTATGTTAACTTTTATTCTAATAAAATCAGAGATTAAAACCGTAAGGGTTACGGTTACTGTTTTGGCCGATCGCTTTTTTCCGGTTACGGTTATATTACGGTTGTGGGATTTGGGTTACGGTACAGGTTGCGGTTATTAACCTTATTCTGTTTTGGGTTTCGGTTGCGGTTACAATTATTGGTATAAAATATCATATCATATATCAATATGTAACAAATCATGCAGATAAATGCAGCTCCATTTGGAATCTCATTTATTCAGTAAAAGTACTAAATGCTTTGGGAATTTTTGCGCTGTGACACTTTGTGACGCAATCTTATCCCAGCATAAAGGCACACGAAACAATAAGAATGTGCCAAATATCTACAAAAGCATAATTAGTGCTTTCCTTTTCAAAAAGTCTATTTTAAGTCTATTTAAAAAGGCGATCGCGCAAACAACAACAATATGCGTGAGTACTTACGCTACGCAGCTAACCAAAATCCTTACCTTCTTCATATTTTCTTTTATTTGTTCAGTTTCGCTTCCGACATTGGAGTCACTTTTCAAACAGTGTAGTGTCTCTTTCGACAGTGGATTCTATTCCGACAGCGGAATCTTTCTTCCGACGGTGGAGTCCAACTTCCGAAATTGAAGTCGGTTTTTTAACATTAAAGTGAAGTTTCTTTTCAGATAGTGGAGTCTCTACCAACAGTGGACTCCCTCTTCTGACAGTGAAGTCTCTCTTCCGACTGTGGAGTCTCTTCCAACAGTGGATTCTCTATTCGACAGTGGATTCTCTTTTCTGAAAGTGGAGTCTCTTCTCCGTCAATTGAGTCTGTCTTCCAATATTGAAGTCTCTCTGCCGACAGTGGAGTCTCTCCTCCGACAGTATAGTCTCTGCCCCGACAGTGGAGTCTTACTTCCATCTATGTAGTGTCCCTTTCGGCTGTGGAGTCTCTCTTCCGTCATTGGAGTCTCTCTTCCGACAGTGTAGTTCCACTTCTGATATTGGAGGCTCTTTTCCGACAGTGGATTCCTTCTTCCGACAGTGGAGTCGATCTTCTTATATTGGAGGCTCTATTCCGACAGTGGACTCTTTCACCCGACAACGGAGTTTCTTATCCGACAGTTCAGTTTCTCTTCCGACATTGGATTCACAGTTCTAACAGTGTAGTGTAGTCTGTTTTCCAACAGTAGAGTCTGTCTTCCGACTGTGGATTCCGTTTTAAGACAGTGGACTCGGTCTTCCTACAGTTAAGTCTCCCTTTCGACAGTGGAGTCCCACTTTTGAAAGTTGAGTCCCTTTTCAGGCAGTGTAGTCTCTCTTTCAACAGTGGAGTCTCTATTTCGACATAGGAGTCTCTCTTCCGACAGTGCAGTCCATCTTCTGATATTGGAGGCTCTGTTCCGATAGTGGACTCTCTCTCCCGACAATGGAGTCTCTTATCCGACATTGTTCATAAAATAAGTTTACGTTTATCGAAATTTTTAATAGTAGAGTAAAAACCCAAAATAACCCATATATTTTTTTCTGTTTCGGTACTGATGACCGGTTATGCTAATAAAGGTCATAGGGTTACGGTTACAGAAAAAAAAAACAATTTTTTTGTTACGTTTACGGTTTCGGTTACAAATTTAAAAAAAGTGTTTTTTAGCGGTTAAGAGTTACGGTTTTAATCTCTGAATAAAACACAATATTTCTGCTTTCAGTTGAAGAAAGATGCAGCTGAAGGCCATCGAATGTTTCAAGAAGCTTACGGGGACTATGCTTAAAATCATACGGGCCGCCCGTCCATATTCACAGAGGCAAGGTCTTGCTCTGTATTTTGTGGTACCAATAGGGCGTGGTGTACTATGAGCTGCTACAACAGGGTGAAAACATTACAGGACGACTCCACCCATATAATTGCCCAGACATTGCCCCTTCTGAACCTTGAGGATCAGCACATTCGCTCTTTTGATGAACTATATAATTGGATCGCATAATTTTTCGAGATGGTATCCATAAATTCTCAGAAAGTAGAGAAAAAGTAGTGGTTCGCGATGGACAATACTTTGAAAAAATGAATTTGTAACATATTTTTTACAACAAAGCGTCAGACTTGAAAACTTTTTTGTACAGATTTTGAACTTTCTTTCACTTACCGCGCAGATTCTGGCAAAACGCAATAGGAAAAGAAGGCTAATCCTATGGGCAAGGCGCATAAACTGGAAAATGTACGCCAATTTCCGGTACCCAGGGCCAACCAGGGCATTAGCATGGTGAATGGAGAGTAGAACAAGGCCAGGGACATATTGCCCACAAACGTGCGATACTTGGGACCCACATACTCCAGCACTTTAAAGTTGAACCCGTTACATTTACTCAACTTCCCGTCAACTCAACTTAACTCACCCAAAATATAAATCATGGTGAAACAAGTGTCATAGGAGGCTCCCACCAAAAATCTTGTAAAGGCAAATGCCGGAAAACCTTTGCTCATCGATGTAAAGACACTGCCGATCAAAGCCAAGGCACTACTGCTAACCAGGGCCGCCAAACGTCCACAGTGATCGGCAAAATGTCCATAGCCCAGTCCACCTACTATGGAACCCAAAAAGAATATCATCTGGGCATACGTAGCATAATAATCATCTTTGCATATCCAACCAAATTCCATGGTGGCCGTCTTAAAGGGCATATCGGTGGTATCAAAGACATAACCCTCCTTGCAGGGTATCGTGGGCAGTGAAGTGTCTATGTATTGGCTACGATTCTTGGCAAAATGTATGGCCGTATAGTTGGTATCATACATCATGCAGAGACTGTAGGTGCCATCCTTTTCCTTGGGTATGGACAGCTCTTTGCGCTCCTCCTCACTCTCGATTAGTGTCAGTTCGGAGACAAAACAATAATGCTTTTGCGGTGCCAAAGTCATAAAGATCTGACCCAAGTACACAAAGGCGGCAATAAAACAGAAGGGTATCATCAGCACGAAGAGCAATTTCTGGAACAGGCCAAACTCCCCAATCTCCGGCAACAGATCATCAAAGTCGAGAAATTGTGAGGTATCCACATAGGAGACCAGGGATTCCCGTTTGAGCGTATTCACAGAATTTTCCGAATTGGTGGGTGAATCGTAGTAATTTTGGCCATATTTGACCTTGAGCACCTCCAGCGATTTGCCAGTTTGTATGGCTTTATTCTCAGACTGCCTTTTTTTTGTTGGTTGGTATTGATTGGATTGGCTCATCTAACACGTGTATTCTCTACTTACGTTTTCTTCGACGACTTCCTAGGTGCAGTCTCTTCGTCCTCATTGGGTGGCTTATCCTTTTCGTCTTTATTCGATCTGCTGGCATTATCTTTTTCATCATCACCCATATTTTTTTTAATAAGTCTGGGTCTTATTCAGTGACATTGTTAGCTTGGCAACTGCGAATTCGCTTTATGAAATAAGAGTCTATGTAGCCTCTTTCCAATTCTAGGAATTAGAGGATTGATACACAAAATGTGTATAGGAAAGGTATAGTGAATAGGTTAAAAGAGTACGTGATCTAACATAAAGCTTACATTAGCTGTAAAGCAAATGTACAATAACATTCAGGCAGTATTAGATTCAAACAATTTCCCCCAAATTCATATTTGCTTAATATTAAACAACCTCTTTTTTTTATGGGTTTTTAGCGACCTGTTTTTTGTCAAAGTTTTTGCATTTGGCTGGCTTGAGGTCGGTGGAGAGTTACAATTCAATGTAATCAACACAAATCAACAGAGATTAATTACAACAATTTGGAATAGCAATTGGTATGTCCGTACAACGATCGCTGTTTCGAAGATAACCACATCTTCTCGTCAGCGGATTTTTGTATTGCATATTCACATTCAAACGACCACTCAGAGTTTCTTTTGATTGTGACGTCGGCGAATAACGCCTTGGGGATTTCAATTTATCCACTTCACAGCCTGAAATTCTGCTATGAAATTCTGCAACCTCGCGAGAATGACATTAAAATTTGATGAATTGATGGAGAAAATCCTAGGCCAGTTTTGGAATCAGTGCACATTTAATACAAAGAAGACTCCAAGCTACGGTTGAAATAAAGTTTTATATCAGCTCGATTAGAAAGGGTGATACCTATGAGTCTTTCCAAGAGTACTTGTATAAATGTTCTTTAACATTTTTTTAATGATCTAT
>JAEIFU010002052.1:0-51839 GCA_018904235.1 Lordiphosa stackelbergi
GCAGGCCGTGTCGCTCAAGATCGAGGCAATCAGTTGCTTGTCACTGAGAGCAGCATGTACTTCCTCCTCATCCCATTGCAAAACAATTTTGCTTAAACGCGGCTCTTTTTTGCGCATGATGCGTAAAATGCCACGCGTCTCCACCAGATCCACAGTGCCGGCAAATTCGGCTTGATCCAGAGCCAGAATATTGCGTTTCGAGCAGACACGACGATAGACCTCATGTAGACGACCCATGCTAATGTCCTTGTTGCGCTCATTGCGCAGCATTAAAACCAAAGAGCAAAGCATTAGCTTTTGTTGCAAAGGAAAAGCAGCTTCGATGTCTTCTTCCAGATTTTGTGAGGCTCCATAGACCTTGTTCAAAACGGCTGCCACTTGGGTGATTTGAACAGGCTTGAGGGTGTCTGTAAGAGAGTATTTTAGTTATTTCTTTTGATGGCTTAGAAGTGGGTCAACTTACCCTCCTGGCCCTCCAACTGCAAGGCTTTTAAGTTAAACTCCTTTTCACCCGCCTTTTTCTGCTGTTCGGCTATTTCCACCACCCTTCGGCCTATATCCAAGGCTCTTCTCACATCTCCACTCACTGCACTCACTTTGGCGGCCAACAGTTGCAGTGTCACCGGTGGAAACACATCCAAAACCTCTGCCTCCGCCAGTCGCGACTTGAATATCTCCACTATCTGCTGCTTGGAATAGGGAGGAAAGTGCATCAGTCTTGGTTTTAGCTCACAACGAGCATTCAAACGTATTAGGGCCCGATCCGTGAGATCCAAACTATTGGCTATGCCCACCAGCAGTATTTTAGCTCCCGGCAGAGCTGGCCACTCAAAGATGGTATATAAAACCTCCTGCCTGGCCGTACACAATTGATCAATCTCATCCAAAACCAAGAGTAACATGCGCTTGGCCGTGCGCAAATGTTTTTGTATAGCCTCCAGATGATCTCTTTCAGTGCGTCCTTGTGGTTTCAGTTGTAGCTCGGAGCAGAGCTTCTTGTAGACCGCTCCCACACTGGCTATGCTGGTGCAATTGATATACACACGTTGCAAACGCTTGGAGAACTCGGGATCTCGTAGCAGTAAAGAAAGGCAGGCGGTTTTGCCTGTGCCTGGCTGACCGGAAACATATAGACTACCCGACACTTGCTGCTCCAGGTGACTGCTAAAGAATTCCCTTAGCTCCTCTAGCTGAAGCTCACGTCCGGGCAGGTTTTGGGTTTCGGCGCTGTTCAAAGACACGGCGTGCATTTTGGTATTTGTTGAGGCGTGGCTGTTCTGGGGGCTCCTCTGCCTTTTCCTCCTGGCGTTCGTCTATGCTTAATCTGTCTAAGAGACGCGTGGGACTAATCAAATGCTGAGGCAAAGGCTGCTTTTTGCGCTGTTTGGGCGGAGTGGAGGCATCCTGCTCCTCTTCCTGCTCGTCCTGGCTATTCTGGTTCATTTGTAAATCAGCCTCTTTGTGGTTCTGTTCCCGTTTAGCTGCTGCTGCAGTTTTGGTGTTTGTTTTCTTGCTGCGTGGCGTCTTTGGCTCTGTCAATGTCATTTTGTTGCTGCTCCGTTTGCCTTTGTCCATTTTATTCAACAGATTTCTGTTTTCGTTATTTTCTGAAATTACACTAATAACATCATCATCACTCCTCCTCTTCGCTATCGTCCAGTATTAGGGGTTTGGTCTGTCTTCTGTGCCAGATCTCCGAGCGTCGTGGCGTTGCGACTTTTGTTGTTGCTCTGGTTGAGGCCAGCGGTGAATGCGGCCGCGGCGAGGGCATCGACTTGCTGATGCTGCTTAAACGCGTGGAGCGACGTACAGCAGCCATTAGTACAAATTTAATTTTAAGATTTTAAGTAAATTATTTAACTAAAGCTGCTAACGTTAATTGTTTTTGGGTGTCAAAGTCAAAGAAAGAGCGCGAAATGTTTTTGCCATTCACTTAAAACGTAAACAGCTGTTACCTTACCACCCCGATCAGCCAAGTCATCGATAAATTAATTTGGGCGCCATTTTTGAATGCTTAGATTAAATTACTTACCCTGCTCGTGCGGCTGTTGGGTAAAAATAAAAATTTTAATTTTGCTGGATGCTGGCAATGGCCAAGCAGACGCTTACGTCAGCTTCTATTAATAAATGAAATATTTTTAAAGTATATAGACGAGAGAGCGCGAATGGAATTTTTTTTATATTTTTTTTGAGTAAATAAACGCACACAAGCAACGTCCATGTTCTAGAAAGCGTAATCGTGCTTTGATTTATTGCGATTGTTTTTTTTTTTATTTTGGCATAAACAAAGTCTTTTCTGTTTTTGTTTAATTTGCAGCCCTACCGAACAACTCCACTGGTATTGCCCGGTGCCAAAGTGAAAAAGGATGCGCCCAGCACAGACTCCTACTTGAGACACTACCCAAATCCGGCTGTGCGCGCCCATCCAGGACACGACTACCATGACAGTATCATGAAGCAACGTGTGGCCGATACCATGTTGCACAAGGTTGTTGGCCAGGATGCCGATACTGGCAGAGTAAGTACAATATTGAAAAAGAATTTGAGCAAAATTGAAGCATACTTTTAAGCGGTTTAAAATAACTTAAGAAATGTAGTG
The DNA here is from genome assembly GCA_018904235.1 of Lordiphosa stackelbergi. Classification (NCBI taxonomy): domain Eukaryota; kingdom Metazoa; phylum Arthropoda; class Insecta; order Diptera; family Drosophilidae; genus Lordiphosa; species Lordiphosa stackelbergi. The sequence continues at coordinate 2,600 of JAEIFU010002052.1, forward strand.
TTGCAAAAGTCTAAAAGTAACAAAAATCAAGATCACAAAATTTCCCACAAAAATAGGGAAAACATTAAAAAGCGCTGCTTAGACTGCAGGACAATTGCACTAGGCAACAAGGTCCAGTTTTTAGAAGGGGTACTGAAGACTCTAGATGATTTTCGTGCTTTATAACGGCTGGGAAACTTTGTATGTATTGTAGAAGAAAGAAAAGAGAAAAAAAAGGGTAAATGAGTAAGTGTGATGTAGAGAAATTATCCCCTGCCCAGGTCGAGGAAGGAAGCTACCTTTACTGGGTAGGACCACAAATCCAGGGGCGTGACGTCGGTGGGATTTAGGGGACACGTGAAGAGATGTTTGGTGTCGTGGGGGCTAAGACCATTTCTATTGCACACGTCGGCGACCTCATGGTTGATTCGGGCTAGGTACCTAGGTGCCTGCTTTTCCCTGAACGGAGTTGGGCCAGTGTAGATCTAACGTGTCGTTCCAGTGTCTTTTCTGTTGGGTCTATGGGTGGTGGTCTTACTCCTAACACAACATTATCCTGGTAAGCATCCAGGGTGAGGGCGACCATATCTGTGTGTGCTGTCTTTTTGGTCTCGGCACACAAGGTTGCTGTAATCGGGCTGTCACCTAGAATCTGTAGAACTTTTGGTAGTTCTGTCCTCAGATCAAAACGAACTGCCTTTGGTCTTCTGGACATGCGGTCTTTAGTGCAGCCGTGGTTTGGGTGAGATTCGCAGTGGCAACCACAGAGAAATTGTTGCGTTAGAAGTGTATTGTGATTACGGACAGGCAGGATCTCCGTCTCTTAGTGTAGGTGATCCGGGTGGGTCATTGTGTGACAGCCCGTGTCTACTCTCAGCGCAGCGTTTTGTGCTAGCTGGAGGTTTCGCCACTGGGTGTCAGTGATGGAGACCATATCGGAGCTGCGTAGTTTAGCATAGATCTGCCTTTGGCTTTGTATGTTGTGTTTATTGTCTCCTTCTCTTTCCCTCATGTGCTACCTGCTATAGCCTTCAGTACCTTTGTACGGCTCCTGACCTTCCTTATCACGTGAGGAGTTGGTGGCCGACAGGCTAAGGTTCCTACTCAGGAAGTAGTTGGCCAGGGATGGGAGGTACGCATTTATCCTCTGCTCGAGTAGCTTGACGTCCCTGTGTGTGGAGATAAACGTGCAATCATCTGCGTAGGTCACCAGTTTTATCTCAGGTGGAGGCTGCGGGATACCTGCTATATAGGTGTTGAATAGCAGGGGAGAGAGGACACCTCCTTGAGGTACTCCCTGTTTAATGATCCTGGTGTCGGATTGCGGAGAGGTAGTTGGCTAGCCATCTCTTGGTGTGGTTTGGCAGGGTGCTCTGGAGAAGATCTTGTTGCAAGAAACATATGAAGTTTTCCATTTACCAAATCCATAAATATTAATGATTTTGTGCGAGGGTTTGGCATTGGTAAAAACTAGGGATGTCGAAATATCGGTATCGAATACATTTTTGGTGTGTATTTTTGTTAGTTTCGGCCACAAAAGCCAGGTTTTCTGAAGGAATTCTCTTGAAAATTACTGGTATTACTGATATTAAAAATACCCATGAAAATGCCCTAGGGAAACCTTCCTTTTTGTTCAAAAACCCAAAAAAAGTATTCAAACAAATTTTGGCTTCCAAAAAATGGTCCACCTGGGCCAAAAAAATTAAAGTGGTTAAAAACACTATACTTGATCGAATTTTCATAGGGAAACAATCAAATTAAACTAATGTAAGCTAATCTTACATTTACTAATAACCCAATTGGACATATTCGGTTTCACGGCCGTGCTAGCGCTATTTTTCTTATTTTGACATTAAATTTGCTTAATTTTTTTACTATACATTACTTGTACTTTCGCTATCTAAAAACTTTCTGATGGTACAAAGGGCTACACAAGAATGCATAAGAAACCATGAGAAACTATGCCAATGCAATAAACTGTAAGTTTTAGCTTCGCATTATAGCAGAAACCACATAAATATGATGATGGAAAAAATGTCACGTTCGACATGTCACATATCGACAGAGACAAATATTTTATTGAAAAAGTACTCAAGATTTTTAAATCAAATAATATACATTTAGGAACAATTCATTCATAAAATATTAAAATGATTTGGGCTTAGTTATTGTGTTAGGATTCGATAAACTTTGTCTTTATATAGCTGCTCGCGAAAAGTGGTGGCCACTTCTGTGGGGGTTTTGTCACGTTCGAATACTCCACGCTTCCAATTTTGTCATTATTTTTGGAAACTGAATTTCACTAGATATACACTTTAACACTAATTAATGTGCTTGCTAGTATATTATACAGTAAAAGACGAATTTAAAATTCGATTTAATTTGACTTCTTTTCATTGTCAATTTGTACGACGGTCACGGTTCGACAGAATGGAAATGCCCATATCGATATTTCGACAAGCCTAGTAAAAAAGCACTAAAGCCACAGAATATCTTAAAGTATGCAATAAATTCCATTCATCCAAGACTACTTCTTCGTAACTTTAAAAAAAACTATCCCACAGAATTGTAAGATTATTTATTTATTTCGAAGATATTTTCTTTTGATTCTGTCATCTCCTTCTTCTTCTTTTTTATTGGCCCTTCGCAACCGCACCGTCGCTGCGCATCCGTCGCGCGGGGCAGACGCTGTTGCCTTATGCGCTTGACCAGACTGATGTCCCCATAGAGCTCATACAGTTCGCGATTCTTTCGAATACGGCAATCATCGCCAACTTTTAAAGGTTAATATCGAGGTCCTTAAAACGTTTGCGTGAGTTGTGGTCCGACCGGGGGTCCGTATCACGGAATTACTGTCGCAGTTTCCCATTGGTGGGGTTTTTTTTTTGACGGTGGTAAGTACCAAGCCCGACGCACCAACCCTATAAATTGTACCCTGTAGGGAGGGCTCGCCGCTCACGTTAGCCAGCAGCTTTGCGGATGCATCGCTCTGTTACCGGTGGTCATCACGAGAAGGTGTGAGTCGACTTGAGACGCAGTAAGCCAGGATCGCGCTGGGTTCGCCAAGTTGAGCCGGTCAGCAGCTTTACCTCACAACATACGCCCCCACTAGGTCCACAAAATCTTTGACTAGAAGTTTCTGGACGACATTCTTTCTGAATACATGTGCTCGGTAATAATAAAATAACTCACTGCCCAAAGTACGCCTTGCAAAATATACACAGCTTACTTGTGCAGCAACAATATATAGGATTTTTGCGAACTCGTATACAATTACTAAAAATGGTTTATCTTCATCGGAAAAAAACGCAGAATTGTTTGGGATAGTTTATTTCAAAGTTATTGAGTAGTACTTTCCGCTAATGTCAAAGAGAGTTAAAACAAAAGTATAGGTTCCCCACAAAACCCGTCTATAAAAGGTTCAAAATAGGCATTTTTTGCAACTTCAAGCTCAAATTACTAATAATTTCGACGCGATGGACCATTTCTAAATACAGATTCGTGTTCAGCACACGAAAATCATCTAGAATCACCACCAACCCTTCAATATGCTGGTGTTTTCCGGTATAATAGTCAGTAAGTTATAAAGCGATATATCAAGTGTTTTGGATGAATGCGTTCAATTAGCATTTCCGATGGACATAGTTATTATTCTGTAATTGATCTTGTCCCCTGATCCATTCCAAACCCTAATCTCTAAAAATTTCCGTTTTAATCTTTAATTCAGGTCTTCCACAAGCAATTCAACTCGCCCATCGGTCTCTACTCCAACAACAACATTGAGGACACCATCAGAACCACAGTTCCGTAAGTTGTAACTAAGAAACTAACCACTTGGAAACTTACTCATGCTATTCGAAAAGAATAAAACAAAACAACACTAATCAATTAAATATTTGGATTACGCTTGTTAAACGAATTGAAATTAAAAAAAAACACAATTTTTTTTTGGGAATTAATAAAATTGCGTAGATTTTTTGTCAATTTGAAGCAGCTTTGGTTTTTTCGAAAATGCGCCTAGTTGAGCTTGAAACAAAATTAAGCCAGATATGATTTTCAAAGTAGTTTTAAGCGAGCAAAGAACTACAATAATCCACTAATCCCAACTGAAAATCGAATATTCAAAATTACTAAAACAAACAGAGAAAACGCACACACGCACACACACACATACAAAAATACCCCATAGATGTTGTATGTCTATATTTATCTTTGCATAAGTATATATATATCTATATATTTTATGTATATTGTTGTAGCTTTGCCACAAGCGATAACTATCGCTTGAAGGATAGTCCTTTGCATCGTCCTTTGCCAACAAAACTTGACGGGTAAAAGTAAAATCATCTAGCCTGATTTCTATTTATTTATTAATTGATTGATTGAAGAACTTGACTTTGAGGCATATTGAAAATCGGAATGTTGACTATGTTTACCCCACATTAACCGTTTATTGTTGTATCCCCGAACCGCAACAAGTGCAAACCTGTGTAAAGTCTCTAAAACTTGTCGATGGGTTGTTTCAGAAATTGCCTTGGCCCGAAATTCTACTCAATTATTGGATAAAATTTCTGAGACTCCTCCTAAAACACAACTTAAACTCCCACAGCACAACAGAAACAACACGATACAAGTTCAAAACTCCTTATGCATGTGCACACTGGCTGTCTATATACTGTACTCTACCATATCCTTTATGTATATTTATGTTCTTTACTTCACACCAGAGTCTTCCTATTGCAAAAAAAAAACAAACTCAAACGTTGTAAGTTGTAATATGGTAGATTTTGCCTTGTATATATACTTATGTATCTAGCGTTGTATTTTTTAATTACTTGTAACTCTTGGAATTATCAGAGAACTATGTTTAGGAACCTTTAAAGTATTGATTTTATGAATTCAAATCAGATTCTTAGCTTTGAAGTCATCATATTTCCTTGGTCCACCATTGGGATTAAAACTTTTGTGTCATTTAGTTAGTGTTTTTTTTTCTTACAAAATTACTGAATTACTGAAATTACTGACCAGCGCACATATGAGAAAACAAAAGATCTGGCAACACCAACTCAACTTAAGTTTGCTGCCCATCGACATTTCATGAATTGTCGGCGAATTCATATACCACGTTTATGCTATGAAATTCATGATTTCTTCAATTTGCAAAATCAAATTTGTTCCTGTTTATGCAGCTTTTGTAAATTCACAAAATGGACAGCGCACATATGAGAAAACAAAAGATCTGGCAACACCAACGCAACTTAAGTTGTCTGCGCCTCGGCATTTCATGAATTGACAGCGAATTCATAGACAACTTTCGTGTGTATTCGAATTCATGAATTGGTGTTTATGCACGCCCTTTCGGACCCATTTCATGAAATGATTTTGCAAAATGAGCATAGCATAAACGTAGTAACAGACTTCGAGACTGCGGATGAAGTGCAAAACATTTTACATTTATTGAACTGCTGTGACACAATTAAAAACTGCCGCGCTTGTTCGATCAGCTCATCCTGGCAAAGGGAAACTATCGAAAAACTTCATTGTCAGCAGAGGCCATGAAGCTTCCCAGCAGGCGCAAATTGCCATTGAATAACTCATTGCCATCAGTGTGAAGGAAATACTCCCATACAATCTGCATTACTTTGCCATAGGCATGGCCGCTTTGTAAACGGGCTGCCGACAACCTGCACTACTAGGTATTAAGGATGTAAGCCAGAGCTGAACTTCCCATTACGAATGCGTACATTATTTTTAAAATTGTAATGCAGAATGTTCGCAGTCTGATTGTTTTTGATTACTATCTCTTAACGAAAGTCAGCGATTGTAGTGCCTTACATTTTTCCAGTCGTAATACATATTTTCTACAGAACACGTTGAGCTCTGCTTTTGCCTGCTTCGACATGAATAAACTGAAAAGAGTCTAAATTTGCTGTAACTCGATATTTAATCCTTCAATAGAACTAGTTCGATAGGTTTTCGATTAATTAGGAATAAAATTTTGAGGAGAAAATGGAACTCATTACAACGTTCTGCTCGAGCTGTCTTTGAAAATTTATGTGGTATTTAATTGAATTGATTTTTTTGCGTTCGACAATGGGATGGAATAGGATAGAGGTGAATTCGACACAGACAGAACAGTATAAAATTTTTCTTTTCTGTGCTCAACTCTAGAACCGAACTACTGTACTAAATGAACTGAAACCTGTCACACCCCGGCAGTTCTATGCCTCAGTACTGCATTTGTCAATTCTGAACTTAGACCAAAAAAAAAAATGGGAATTGATCCAACACAGCGGAAAATCGTTGTAAGAATTCGAATGATCAACGACCATCTATTATCTAGACTATACGTTTGCTCTGTCGAACCCAGTTCAGTCTCAGACAGCAACCGTCTTTGTCACGAACTCGAACCGTCTGCACTCTGTCTCACTCCAACCCATCAGCCATCATTGGCGCAAACAAAATACAACCGCGATAGAGCAAGACAGGGCGAGAATCGAACCTGAGCGCCACAGCAGCGCAGCTGGCAGCGAAGAGGCACCGAGCAAACCTATTATCTAGATTTCTCTCATCTGTGGAATGATGGTCACACTGTATAAAAATTGAAGACTGAGCAGTAGACAGATATTAGTAAACTAAATGGACAAACCGTATGAAGACAGACAGTATAAATCAAGCATGCCCAAATCCAGCATACGGCAGAGCTCTCACCAATACTCACAAATAAAAACACCAATACCAAGAAGAGAACTGCAAACTCGAAGACAAGACACCAACAAAATCACAACGAATGCAAAAACAAATCATTGAAATTGTTGTTGGTCAGTTTGATTGCGCGAGCAAAGACCAATACAAAGAAGGAAAGAATAACGGTTTTGGTTCTACGCAGTGCATACACAAGTAATTGTTTGCATACTTGGTGCCGTGCATGTATACGATCATTGCTTTGCTATCTCCGGAGCAATTACAAAAACAAAGCGTGCCCAAAGAGCATAGGGCTGGGCATGGCTGGTATAAATACTATAACCAGAGTCCGGCACGTTTCAATTTTCTGTGTATACAAGCAGTGACGGCTATCCTTTGTAGCAGCGACGTTGATAGCTGATCGCTTTGGCAACAACAAACATGGGCTAACTGAGAAGCTCCTCTCCTTTGCAACAACAAACAAGTGTTAAATGAAAGCGCTCTCGCGTGTCTAAACACACACATGCAATGCCAAAATGAGCATGTAGCGACAATCCGTGGAGACAAACCGTAGAGAGACATTGAAAAAAGACATTAAAGTGATCGCGCAGCAAAAGCGTGTGTAAATAGAAAACCGTTGTAAATAGTGTGAACCAAAAAAAACAAAACAAAATTCTCGCTTACAAATTTTCATTTCGTTTTGGTTTTTAAGTTGACGGTAATTTATTTTTTGAACGGGTTTTTCTCTTTGTAAATTCATGACTGATTTCAGTACTATCCAAAAAACTCACCCATGAGTTCAGAACGGAAATACATGCCTATAAGAAGCGAACGTCATGAAGATTTATGACAGGAAACGAATTTCGGATTCGATCAAATTTAATGTAGTTATCGTCCCATTTATACACCTTAACTGAAATGGAAATTAGAACTATATTTAGTAAATCCAAAACGGTGTAGGATTCCTTTAGAACATTATCTCACAAATAAGGAGTTGTTTGATTATATTTGTGCCGGAGTTATTAGCATTTAGGATCATTTAACAAAGTCTTAAATCATTTCCGCTCTGTCTTTATCAGTTCAGTAAGCCTTTTCTTTAAAAAAACACTGATAGTTTGTATACAGGGTGGTTATTATTCGGTTTAATGGCAAAGGTGGCGCAAAAGGGGAAAGGTAAATAGCGCGGTAATCCATAAGTGTAAATATCACTCCTAAACAACAACAACAACACCATAAACTTAGACCATATTACTTATAGCTTTTAGACATAATATTTTGTGGAACTTAGCTGCACGATTAATGTTAGAATTTTCATCGATCTATCTTTCCTGGAACAAAAACGTAAAATTCTGGAGCAACAAAAACAAAAAGACCAACTTGAAAAGCAACAACGGCAACAACGACAGCAGCAACTGCAGCAACTTTATCAACAAAATAAATTATGATCACAAAAACCAAACAAATACCTATAAACTAAATAGACAATTGAATTACCTGCCCCTCTGCCGCCCACTGATACACTCCCCCCCTTCCGAGTTTCCCCCCCTAAAGAACATGAGTTCCTATTAGACTAATTACAAAATATTAAAAGACGTTTGTGTGACTTTCCCGGTACTAACCCACTTTTGCTTACTCTAATCCAGCCCTAAAAAAAAACACTTTTGTTATGCAGTTTTGTTCAACAATTATTACTTTTTATAATAATATTTCTAGGTTTTAAGTTAATTTGTTAATTAATTTTTACAACAATTGTTTAAAAAACGTTTTGAAGACAACGAGAACAACAAGCTACAACCACAACAACAACTGAAAACAAAATAATTCTAACGTATTTTGTGCACATCCTGTTTTCTCTTTTTCTATTCTCTCACTACTCTGTCTCACGCTACTCAACCGATGTAAAAACCAAATATCAATCGAACCAAACCAAACAAAAATTCTTTTTTTAAAATTTGAATTAAACCAATAATATTATTAAAACAATTTCCATAACACTCAAAAAACTAAATGAACATAAAACAAAATGGCGCTTTCAACGATCTCAAATGAAATGAAAATCTCAAATAAACCAAAAGCTATAAGAAAACTGTCCAATACGATCCAAGGAACAGCGAAACCTACAGAGCCATTCAAGAAGAGGGCGGCTACAGCAACTATGGCCAGGCCCAGCCACAGGAAGTAACCATACCTGTGCAGACTAGGGTCTATCAGCCGAATAGATTGGTTCCAGGAAAGGTAAGATCGTGCGAATACTCTCCCAAAGGGAAATCAAACCAGATCGCTCGATTCTCAAGCTCATATTCGTACTCTGTGTGTAAATACCTACTCTCGCTCTCTCTCTCTCTCTATCTATGTATCTCTCTTAATCATGTACAGTCGTGTCCAATACAAAATGTTAGTGCTTGTCTATGCTCTAGAATGCCAAGCGCCGCTTAGGTGAAGCTAATATGTGTGCTGTAATGATTACTAACTGAATTTTCAAAACAAATAACTGCAAGTCGTACGTTTACACATCCGTATGTAACTCATCTCTCTGTATATTTTCCAAAAAAAAAATCCACATCATGCAAGACATAATTTTTTTGGCTCGCTCATAACATGACATAGAAAATAACAAAACAGCATTTGGGCATTAAACTAGTTTTAGTTGAAATAGGCAAATGATTAAGCCACTCTTTCTTTCTCTCTCTCTTTCTGCGTATCTTCTCAGAAACCAGTATCAGCGCCAGTATCCCGGCCGCCGTACAATGTAAGTATATGTGTGTAGGATCATTTGGAACACTCACAGAGTTTTTCAACACCAGATAGATATAATACAACCTGTTTTTTTTAGCGCTAACAGAACTATCGTTTCTGTTTTCGAACTTCAGCATATTTTTTTGAAATCGGGATAGGACATTGTTAGTATTTTGAGAAAACGATTTGATAACTCAGTTTTCGCAGTGAATGCTAGAAATTTCCATCTCGTTTTGTTTTTTAGTATTAGCTCAAAAAATGTGTTGTGATGTTATGACACGACATTTATGATCCCTTTAAAAAATCGCTAGTTTCGGCACATTCCATAACGGAAAAAAGTCGCAAAATAACGTATTGTGATTCCATAACATTTTTACTTTCTTTAAAATTCCACACCTAGCACCAAAAAAAAAACAAGATCGATCGAAAATAACGTATTGTGATGTCAAAAACATTATTTTTGAAATATCCACTTTATGATCCATAAAATCCTCACATTTCAGCTCCTTTGGAGAAGAATAAAGATCAATGAAATTTTTTTTTCTGTTAATGCAGAAAAATCGACTTCGAAAATATCTAATGGATCCCAAATGGATACCGAAAATATCCAGAATCATCAAAATATCTTTCTCAGTTACAATCGAAAAACGACAGTTAATGTTATTGAAATGAGAACAACCGTTCTTAAATCAAGAACATTTCGTACTTGTACTTAGCCGAACAGATTAAGAAATTATCGTTCTTAGTTCATGTAAAAAATTTCTTGGATGGAGAACATAATAAACTTACAATGCGAGCTCTGGAGAATTATTTTAATATTCAACTGTTCTTAAAATTCCCTCCTGGTTCTAACACTTTGATAGTTTTCTGATCTAGTTTAAAATACTTCTTTGGTTAATTCATTTCCTCTGGATTTTTCGTCTCATTTGATATAATACAGGGACCTAGTTTCAAGAACAAATTGGGAAAAGCTTTAGAATTTTATGGGCTTAAACCAAGAACATTTTGTACCTTTCGAGAATGTTTTAGGGTTGACTTCGATGAAGAATGTTTTGCCCTTAATTTGGGAATAAATGGGGCTGTACTTAAGACCATATGGAACACAATAGTATGAAAAAGTAAGAAAAATAGTATGAACAAGATTTTATAATAGTACGAAATGTACTATCCCGAAACAGTCTTAAATCAAGTATTTCAGCTTTAAAAAAAGTCGTACTTGAAGTAAGATTTTGGTACTTCAATCAAGTATTTTCGTACTTACCGACCTATTGACACCGTATGTACTTGATTTAAGTACAAAGTTCTTGGTTTATTTTCTGAGTGTACCAAAATTGTCAAATATTTGGATATTTAGAAATGAACATTATGCCATAAAATTTTTCGATTGATTAACCGAACTCTTAGTTGTAGGAATATCAGTGCAATTCGTTTCAATAGTATACCATAGGCTTTATTTCCATCCCCCTCTCAACCCTATTCATATCTCTCATTTCTTTCAGGTGGTAAACACTCACGATGAGAACATACGCCAAAGCGGTTCTTTCAATCGTCTGATGTACAGCGTTGTTGGTGCCACCGACTACTAGAAACTGCTACTGAAACAACAACAACAAACAACAGTACCCTTTCGTTGGTTCATCACATCTGTAGCCAGTTTAACTCCTAACCTATTTAGCGGATTTTTATGAAATTCTGTTTAACTTATTCAATAAATTATATAAAACCAAAAAAAAAAAAAAAAACAAACGACAAAACAAATCAACTAACCAGCTTAATGACGAATCGGTTTTGGAAAATGATTGGAATTGAAATAAATCTTATGATATTATACAAACATATGTTATCTCTGTCTCCATATGCAATAGCAATTACTTAATTAATTAATAAAGAAAACATTTTAATTTATTTGATTTATATTTATTGTACAATGTAGACTTCTGGTCAACATCGAGTGGTTCTAGTCATTGAATGTTATAACGATTTATAGATAAATAAAGCGTGTAGAAAATGAAAGATTTTATTTTTAATAAATATTCAAATTTTGATATATTCTGAGAAATATCGAAGAAACTGAGAATAACAATATTTTTAAATTAAACATCCTAAGGAGGTCTAGGCTACTTCGTTGATGTTTTCAAATAGTTTTCAACGTCCTTTTGTGAAGCGCTGTTAAATAGTTTTCGGTTTGTGATAAAACAGTGGAACACTCAAAATAGCCTGGGAGCGGGACCAATAAATTGTGAAACTAGAGGCCTCAGGTAGCAACACCTCATACCCAGTTTTTCTTGAGCACGTCAAGTTCGCGTTTAATGGGCACATTTATACTAGCAACACAAAGCTACAACTTCTGTTGCTGGTTTAAAAAACACGAGAGCTAAAATTTTGAAAAATTCACCAAAGATGAAGGGAGTTACCACAATTGTTATACCAAATTCCCGCCTCCAACAGACAAGCGGTTAGTACCCTGCCCATAGAGGTCAAACTTAGAAAATTGAATTAATGGAAAACCACTCGATATAATGTTTTAAGATTTTAAACATATTGAGATAGCGACCACTAAAATGAGTCCTCAAGAGATGGTAACATGCATCGAAAAACCGCGATGGTGGGTACCACATTTGACAGCACCCATTATCGAGACCATATAGGCCATAAACTAGGAGATAAAAATAGACCAAACTTAGACTGTCTTTTCTCTATCTCCAGGATATTGAAAATAAAAACTTTTTAAAGTTCTTTATATGTGTTTAAAATTTGTGCATTCATTTTATTTATTATTTATTTAATATTTTGTTAAATTTATTGGTGAATTAAATATTTATCTTTATAATTTTTTATATAAAAATATTTTTATATAATTACTTTGTTATTTTTTAATTTAAATATTTTGGTTAAGGACATATACTAAATACAAATGGAATTCTTATGGGACAGGACAAATATATTTAAAATTTAAAATTTTATTAAAAATATTTAAAAAAAAAAAAATAAAAGCCTCACAATACTGCTGTGCTCTGTTTCAGAGCTTTGACAAATTAGTTAGATACCACAAGAAGAATGCGAGAGCCTTTTCGCGTTTTTCACTCAGTGTCTCAATACAGTACTGGGATTCGAGCAACAACATTTTGGGACTTCTGATTATACAATTCTTAAATTATAAAAAAAAAAGTACATTTACTCTTTTTCGATTAACATCTTGACTCTTGTTTGAAGAAACCGTGTGACAATGGGGATTAAACAACACAATGGGCTTGTTCAGAGAATAATTGATACCTGAGCAGGTATCACAAAAAATTTTAATCTAGTAGTTTTTGCTGTTCTAGGGAGCTGTATCACTTAAAGTAGCATACTATTTCTTGAAACATGCTCCTGTATCATGATACCTCAAATTGGCTATTATGATGCCGCGTACCCGAGTTCAGTAGGAGGATTATTGCAAATTTTACTTGATCATGGAGCAAGTTGTTTTGCTGAACACGGTCATTGTTTCTCTTAAATGTGATTCAATTTTAACAATAAAATAGAAAATCGAAGTAGCATTCTGTCGATGGGGACTTCTTCTTCTATGAGAACCGTTTTTGATGTTACATTTTACAAGACAAGCTCGGCCTAAAAAAGCTAAGGGCACGATGGGTGCCGCAATTGAAAAGAAGTACGACAACGAATTAAAGCGCCCTCATAGATTATTCTGTATTTTCCCATTTGAAACTATTCTATCTATAACTCAAAGTTTGGATTGGACAAACGCACGCGCTGGATAAGCTCCAATATACAGCTCAACTGCACTTATAGAAGAGAGCCGAAGCCAACATTTACTTGCATTTAACGAGCTGTTCCGGCATACGGACATAACCTGGATAATGAAGGCGAGAGGGGATGTGCTATGGTTGAACGGCTGCCCAAGAAGGACTGTTAACGGTGGCATATGCTCACTATGTAAGGAAGGAAGCATTTTGTAGAGCGTGCCCGGGTTTATCAAAGTTTACAATTTATATGTCTAAGCAACACGTCCAAATGATAAAATTGTTAAAATTTCGAACTTTGGATTAACATCATCTTTAGTGTTAGGACTCCAGGAATCCTCTTCTTTATTCTCCCATTTGCTCCAATTTCTGTTAAAAACAGGGCTATTGTTCTATTTTGAACCATGCATAGGCTTACATGTGGTTATGATACGTTTTTGGTTTATTGTATTTTCTTGTGTTTATGCTTGATCATTAATGACGCCGTAAATGGGATGACGTCAATCCCCAAGTGGTTTACCTGTTACCAATGCACCAAACTAAACAGTAATGTTGGGCTACAATTTGGCAAGCTTTTAAAAAAAACATGGTAACAACATCGCTCAAAGACAGTCATTGTAAACTGGAGCACACGAATCCCGGGCAATCTCCCTTACAGCCTGTTTTATATGCACATCGACCCGCCCTTATTGCAAGTTGTATGTCAACAGCATCTTAAGTCTAGCTCTCAACACTATTTTGAACAGCCAGCCATACTTCATTTGTCAAAATAGAAGAACCTTCTCACTCACCAAAAAATCTTTGCATAACATGACACTGCAAATATTATTAATCCATAATCAATCATTCAATCAATTAAACATATTTAAATTGAAATTATATGCCAACATGCACATAAATTTGACTTTAATTTGAATGGAATTAAGTCGCTTGAATGGTGTGCGCATAACAATTGTCGGTTACACATAATGTACTTTCACTTCATGGCAAAAGTAAGCCACCAGCTTTTTTTGCTATCGTAGATATGACCTTGTCAAGTCATCGGACAAAAAAAAAATGAAGAAAAATCCTCCATGCAAATTTGGGGCGTATCGCTCAGATGGCGGCCCCCTACGGGCAACAATGCGCTTAAGTAATTGTAATCGCATCAACGACTACAAATATCAAATTTTATGTTGAATGCAGGCAAAAGAGGGAGGGTGGTTTTTTTTTTTTCATTTTTATTGAGGTTTAATGGCACTCAATGTACGTGCGATCACATGGCAACTGATCTGTTATAAAGGGCTTAAAATGCAAAAGATTTGGCAATCGTCGGCAAACAAAGATCGTTGGCGTCGAAGCTATTCAACCGCATCGTGGTCGTCGCAAATGAGATACATACATGGGAGGGGGGATTGAAAAGTTAAAGACTTCCCATTTGGGACTACTGCGCGATGGTTCCATGTTTCATCCACGGTTACTAAATGGTGCAAAAACTCATTTAGATTAAGGTTGAACATCGCACATCGTTTAAAGTGATTTAATGGTCGAGTGCCAGCAATCAAGGCAACCCTCGAGCTCATAAATTTTTTATGTAAAAATATACTTTTAGAAAAAAAATTTAGAACAAATAAATTGAGTACCAATGGTTTTTTACAAACATCTATTTATTCTCGAACTTTGTAGAATTCGGATCTTAAAATTGAGAAACATTTGTTCTCATTCTGAGTCGAAAATACCAATTAAATTTTTGGGGTTGTAGTCTTGAGCGTTTTTTGAAAATAGCCGCCAATTGTATAAATGTATCTACATCTTAGAGTTAAGGTATTTTAAGACGATGGTCACACTGTACGAAGAACGCGTTAGTGCTTGTAGTGACAGACAAACAGTAGTAGGAAATGGACGCTGAGACAGACGAACGAATGTAAACGTTGTATACAAATGAACAGACAATATTGATTATGTAAACAGTAACTGTATGTATATAGAAACCCGTTTAGAAATCCGTAAATATATGTGTAAGCTAACTACGTCTCTGCCGAAGTTTTTATACCTGTGAAAATGCTGGCTTTGAAATATCAGAGTTTAAGAACGCGAACACTAAAATCAAATCATTTCAAAAATCTGTTTGAGAGCATATACAATTTACAATCAGCGAGTTTAGGAATGCGTTTAAATCTAGGAAAAAAAAATTCTTTTCACTATGGCAGCCATACAATATAGTCATTCGATTTCCAAAAAATTTTGAGAATCTGCTCAAAACCATTTGAAAATAATTATTCAGCGAGTTGAAGAACGAAAAAAATGAGAAAAACCCACATTTCGGCGGATCGTTCCTTTGGCAGCCATGTGATATAGTCTTCCGATTTCGGCCAAATTTTTAAAATCTATTTAAAAGCACAAAAAATAATAATTAGCAAGTTTAGGAACTATAAAATTGAAAACAAAAAAGGTGTGAGTGTCGCTAGCACTCACGAGTCTTTGATGTGAAACATGATGCTTAGCTTAAGAGCTTGTTTTCAAATCACAAGCTCTCTTAATGGTATATAAATCAGCAAGGGCACTCTTTCGAAAGAAGAAAATTAACGGGGAGTAGAAATCCAGAAATCCAGATCCAACCAAGCTAAATCCCATTTAGATCCCAACCAGATCCCACTCAGATCCTACGCTGATCCCACATAGATACCGCCCAGATCCTACCCAGATCCCACCCACATCCCAATTAGATCCCATGCAGAAACCACCCAGATCCCACCCAGATCGCACCCAGATCCCATTCAGATCCCGCCCAGCTCCCACCCAGATCCTACCCAGACCCCATCCAGATCCCACCCAGATCGAACCCAGATAATGCCCAGATCCCTTCCAAATCCCACTCAGATCCCACCCAGATACCGCCCATATCCCACCCAGACACCACTCAGATATCACCCAGGTCCCACCCAGGTTCCATCCAGATTCCACCCAGATCCCAACCAGATCCCTCCCAGATCCCAGCCAAATGCTAACCAGATCTCACCCCGATCCCACCCACATCCCACCTAGATCCTATCCAGATTCCTCCCATATAAGATCCCACCCAAATCCCTCACAAATACCACCAGATCCCACCTAGATCTTTCCCAGAACCCACCCAGTTGCCCCTTTTCAGCATTTATCCTACCTCTTCACTCCTCCATCTGCCAATCCTCTTATGTCTGTGAGTGTTTGCCGAACACTCCACAAAAAAACAACACAAAATATGAATGACGTCAGCGTCACGTGACGCTGAAATCAAATTTTACTCCTACTAAAATCGTTCGTACCGAATTCGTTCGTTTGATTAAAGATGTTTCACATCAAAAAGTTTTTCTCACTAAGATCCATTTTCCGACTGATCGATAGTATGACAGCCATACAGTGAACCAACTTCCACAAAATTTCGCAAAATTGTTAACTCACTTTGTTTAAAAGCATGTAATATGAAAATTGGAAGAATCTAGGAACTCTAAAACTGAATACAAAAACGGATGTGGACGTCGCTAACACTCACGAGCTATTGATGTGAAACATGATGCTAAATTTAAGGGCTTTATTTAAAAATCACAAGCTCTTTCAATTGTATATAAATCAGCAATGACAACCCTTCAAAGGCAGAAAACTAAAAGGGAGTTGAATTACCAAATAACTCCCTAATAAGCATCGTTTATTCACCGTTAAGTCACTGTTAAGTACCTGTTCAGTCACTGTTTTGTCCTTGTTTAGTCACTCTTTAGTCGCTGTTTAGTCATTGTTTAGTCACTGTATAGTCATTCCTTAGTCACTGTTTAGTCACTGTTTAGTCACTGTTAAGTTACTGTTCAGTCACTGTTTATTCACTGTTTAGACACAGTTTAGTCACTGTTAAGTCATTGTTTAGTCACTGTTTAGTCACTCTTTAATCACTGTTAAGTCACTGTTTAGTCACTGTTTAGTCACTGTTTAGTCATTCTTTAGTCACTGTTTAGTCACTGTTTAGTCACTGTTTAGTCACTGTTTAGTCACTGTTTAGTCATTGTTAAGTCACTGTTAAGGTACTGCTTAGTCACTGTTTAGTTACTGTTTAACCACTGTTTAGTCACTGCTTAGTCACTGTTCAGTCACGTTTTAGTCACTGGTCCCCTCTTTAACTCCTCTTTCACAACGTCACGTGACGCTGAAATCAAATTTTACTCCTAAAAAATCTTCCGTACCGAAATTAAAGATGTTTTATGGCAGCTATAAGATATAGTTATCCGATCCAATCGGCTCCGACATATGAGCAACGTGTTGTAGTAAGAAGACTCTGTGCAAAGTTACAGCTCGAGAGCTCTGTATAAACTGAGAGACTAGTTTGCGAAAAAACAGATAGACGGACACACGGGCGGACAAAAATCGACTCATATATAGTTGATGGGTTCAGAAATTAATCTTTCTATGCGTTGCAAACTTTTGGGCAAAATTATAAAACCCTCTGCAAGGGTTTAAAAAGGATATGCGAATCTCACTTTTTCATATTTTCTTCATAATTTCACGAGGTTGTCAAGCACCAAGTAAATGATGCAACTTGCTTATCAAGCTACCCTCGCACGTACAAAAGTACAATGATTTTTGTTATTGTTGCTGTGTTTTTTAAGCGATTTGGGTCAAACTCTTTGAAACAATAGTCGTATGCACTTGTTGGTTTCAGTTCAATAAATTTTGACATGGGCGAAGTCTTAATCACATTGACCTCAAGAATGTGAACCCTTCCCCCCAATCAAGAGTTGAATGATTAGTAGAGATGGATTATCTAATGGGTATGCCACAACAACAACAACAACAACATAAATAATAATTGCACAAAAGCACATTACGTTGCATGTTGAAGAGTCCAAACCAAAGTAAATTTACATTTTACATTAAGGGGAATTGCATGGTTGGAAAAGTTTTTTATTTATTGCAACACACAAAAAATATCAAATGAAATGACAAATTCGTGAAAGTTTTCCAACGCCCCAATATCAATCAGCTGATGGCTAACATCCACTTGAAATGTTAACTAACATTCAGGTACAGTAGCATGGCTTTCGCTTACACATTTCTGTATGCAAATGATCAAAGTCGTAAGTAGACCAAAAATAATAAACAATGCTGACAAGGCTCTCCCCCAATCCATGATATAATGGCAACGGAAATGGCCACCAAAGCCCCCCAGTCCCCCCCAGCCTAAACAGCTGTTGTAAATCAAAAAAGAGGCTAGAGCCAGCGTATGAGCGAGAGCATGAGAGAGAGCCACAGTTGGCGCGCTCAACTTCATCGATATAAAAGTGCAATTTGGTATCCCAGCCACCACAGATACTTTTGTGGCTTTCAAGTGGGTTGAGTGCGCGAGTCTCGTCTATTAACGGTCTAACGGTATATACCAAATAAAAGTGAAGTGTTAACCATGCAATATTTGCTTGTTGTGGTGGCCACGGTCGCAATTTGCGGCATTGCTCAAGCGCAACAGGGCGTCGATCCCGCCTACTTGCGTCAATATTACCAGCAACTGCAACACCAGCAGCAGCATCAGGCTCAGCCAGCCGAAGGAACACCCATTTATGAGCAGAATTCCGAACAGTCGCAACAATATGTAAATGCAGGTCAACAGATCCGTCTAAAGGATACGGTGGCGGAGCAGATACGTGTGCAGCATCCACAGCAGGGATATGTGGCGCCAGCTGTAAGAGATTATCTACAGCAGCCTCAGGTGGGTTAATCCCACCCAGTATTAAGTAAAACAACCCTAATTAGTCTCCCCCTACCCCTTCCCCTTCTCCCTTCTACAGTATCAGGCTCAGCCTCAGCAGTCGGTATATCGCCAGCCTGTACAATCTAATCCTGCCCCACCACCCAGACGTGTACAGCAGCCTTCTTACCAGGCCAGCTCGTCTGCCTCCCTGCTGGGCAAAGGACAACACAACAAACTACAACAGCAGCAGCAACAACAGGAGGAGGAGGAGCAATATGATGATGTAAGTGTTTAACATTTAAGCCATAACAAGTTCGACTTTCGCGCACTTTCGTTTTCGTTCGCTTCAGTGCAGCCAAACGGCCAGGCCAACATAATTACAATTGAAACATGCACAGGCGGTAGAGTTCATTAACCACACAGCCTCACTCCCAGCCAAGTTGGAGCAATCGGGTGCCTCCACTTGGCCATGGCCATATGTGTTTGCATTGTGTGCATTGGCCTGTGTTTGGCCATTCCAGCCAAGTCAAGTAAACGTGTATAGCCATTTGATGCGGAAACTGCTGATATCCGTTACCGAATTAACTATAATCCCATTTGTTTTAATGCCAAAAAAAAATAATAATATGAAACCACGAGCCGGCGGGTGCCACAACCTAAATGATTTCGGCCAGGCTCTGAAGCTAACCGCAAATTTGTCTTAATATATGAACAGACCTTTTCTGAACTCAATCCAATAATGTCGAGTCCAAATGGAATAGACTAAGGGCCGATTTCTCATCTTCTACATAGAGCTATCTGTCACATAATCTAGCAAATAACAGAGTAAATTGCGAGTTTATCTGACATATAGCTATAAAACCAACAATAGAAGATGTGAAATCGGACCTAAATCATCATTTTATATTTTAAAAAATCCCGACTTTAATCCTCAGCGATTTAATATTTACTTTAAAAAATCCTTTTTAATTTTTTTTTTCATTTAACTTGTTCTGTTAAAGTCCTTTTCAACCCCTTAGTTTATAAATGCATCATCAGAAAATGTTTGAATACGTTGTAGAAGCATTCCCCTATTTGTGTTGAATTAAGTTTCAATTAGACAAATGGAGGATTCCGCAAAATAATATATGTATCAAGTCTGCAAACCTCTAAAATTCTGCAGAAGGTTCCAAACCCTCGTTAATTTAAAGATTCGGTTCGCAGTTCAGTTTCTTGATACATGGATGGTTCAAATTGATTGATTACCCTGATTGTTTTTAGTTTTGTTTGATACGTCAATCAACAGTCGAATGTTCCCCCATTTAATATTTTGATCTATGCGATTCCCTGCAAAAGTGCCTGGTCCTTCCACTATGTACTCCTTCATAAAGAATGCTAAGCACTTTAATGTCAAATTGGTAGATCTAGTCTACTTCAGGGATTGACAAGAAATTCATGAAGGATTTTTCTGTTAAATAGTCTTTAAATTCAAAATCTCCGCATTGAAATTTTTTGCATACCAACGCTGAAACTAAGGCTTTTTCGAGCTTGATTCGCGTTCTTTACTTTTCAGAAGTGAAATATAAAAGTGTGCAGAAAATTAGCATTTGTGTGCTGTGGCTTCTATGAATGTTATTAAATGATGATTAGACAAAGGATTTTGCATATTTTCAAACAGATTTTTATCCTAGTAGGCCTGTGTGTATTCAATTTCAAAATGACAAACTATTCAAAAGTGAGCCAAACACAAAATAGAGTCATAAAATAACAAAAAATTGCTTAAAAACACATTCACACTGACCTACTAGGATTAAAACCTGTTTGAAAATATGCAAAATCCGCTGTGTAATGATGTTTCACTTTTTATTGCTGTAATTAAAACTTTAAGCTTTCAAGCTGATGCTGATGTTAGGCTCTAAGACACCATCGCTTTTATTGAAATTTAGACTAAAGGCATCTCTTGAAAAACTAGTTCAAAAGTTCCTTTTTTGCCTTCTACAATATATAATTTAATTTAACAAACTAAATATATATGAACGTCTGAAATGTATTTATGCTTCGTTTAATGGAGCGAGTGGCAGCCAATAGCTCTTAAGCCCGGCCCGTTAATCCTCTTAATTAAATACAAAGAACAAAATACAAGTAGCGCGACACTGCGACACAATGGTAAGCTGATTGAATAATTAAAGCAAAAACCTGATAGTTGTTGTGGCGCTCTTTTGTTAGATTTTAATACCCACCGTTGGTTTAATTATGATAAGGGGGTATTCTCCATAACGAGGCTGTTTTATGGACCTTTTTTAAAAAAAATCTAATTTGAAAATGCAAAGAGTTTTTCCAATTCTGTTTATTTTATTATGTTACAAACAAATTAAAGTAAACAAACAAATTTTTACTGCTTCGATGCGAGGGCTGTTCCAAAAGTTATCGGCCGTCAAAGTGGGTGTCCAAAAAAAGTTATAGTGCTGGCGGCCATTATTCCACGTCTCCAGGATGTCTGATATGAAAATTAAAAAACGGGGTTATAATCATTATAGATGTAATTCTGGTCTGAAAAAAATTTTGTGATTTTTTTGACAAAATGGCGGCCATTAAAAAATGAAAAATCGCTTTATTTTGTGCTTTTTTTAGTGTTACAAAATAATAGAAAAATATTTTTAACCGATGATGGACCGACCAGAATGGTGACAATTCTGCGTCGATTAAAGTTTTGATCATCAAAATCGGTTCAGTCTAAATGGAGATAACGTGGCCGCCAGTGCTCAAAAACGTGGTTTCGAGAAAAACGCGTTAAAGTTTGAAAGTTCCGTTTTTGTTTGAAATGGCAAACAAAAATCAAAAATGAAAATATGCAGTTCTAGAATGGTGATAATTCTGCGTCGATTGCATATTATTTCATCAAAATCGGTTCAGTAGAACTGGAGAAAGGTGGCTTGGCAGTCCGAAAACGTTGCTTTGAAAGTAACCAAAAATATTACAGATATTATATATACTTACAGATATTAGTCGGCGATGCCCGACAAGCGGACATTCAATTGGTACCTAGGGGACTTCTGTCTTCTAGGGGCGCTAGACTGGCGTCACCACTCCAGACTCATCGTACCATATGTACAAATATGTGCATATATGGGTACCGTGGTTGTAATCCTACTCCTTGGAAAATGCCACGTTAAATAAAACCTGAGCGATCAGATTGGTTCTGCATACAGCGGACCTTCCTCATCTTCAAAAAAACTGTTTTCGTCAGCAGCTTCCTCTGCTCTGCGTGCCATTCTGCCTTCTTTAGGTACGGCCGCAGCTCTGATCGGATTAGTCAGACTGAGCATTGTGTAGCATAGCCTTCGATAATTATCGATTAAAATCGATTTATAATCGATATCGATCTGAGGCGAAAACATGTAACCATAGAAATTAAAAACCAGCCGTTATTTCACAGCTTTATTTACTCAAAATTTATTTAGTCAAAGATTTCTTGTTTTAGCGAAGACATTGTTCGACCAAAAAGGCTATATCTTCTAAAGTATTTCGAATTTCAAAAAATCCTTTTGGGGCGATATTCTTAACTATCCAAGCTATAAAAAAATGCAACAAAAAAAAAATCGAAAAAAATTTTGCACATGGATACCCCCATAATAAATGTTAAATATTATTTGTAATTTATTATGTTAATAATTTTAGAATAAGGAAACAGGAAAAATTTATATGGAAGTTCTTAACAATGTGGCCTCAAAGCAAGAATTTAATTCTAATTTCAAGAATTCTGCAACCATGAATAAGTATTTCACCTTTTAATCCTTTAATTCTAAACGGATTTCCTCATACAATTGGGGACAGATTTCTGGTATATAGTTTAACCCTTTTGAATACGTATGAACATTTTAAAACTGAGAGCATATTTCTGTTTTGTTCAGTTTTCACTTTCTGTCCGAATTTCGCAGTATTGTAAAGACAGGCAACAAGGTCAAGTTTATTAAAGGGTTGGTATCGATTCTACATAATTTTCGTCTGCTGAAAATTAATCTGTTTTGGGAAACGTCTTGATTTTTGGTAATTTGAGCTTAAAGTTGCTTAAAATGCCAATTTTGACCCTTGTTTTATTGGGAACCCACATGATTGATCGAATTTTTCGTGAAATTATCATATCGGGGTGCCACAGAAACCTCTTCCAACCAAATTCCAACCGAATTCCAATTCTTAGGTGCCACAGAAATTTCTTTTGGTTGGTTTCAAACCTCTTATGTTTTGTTAGGAGATTTTGCAAAGCTTTTTCTCATCTAGGCATGACGCTAGCGGATTAAGGGATGGAAACTAACACCTCATGTTTGGCGCCAACAAATTTTAAATTTTGCATTATATTGGTGGAGAATGCGACTTAAAATTGAATTATTATTTAAAAATACATTATAAAACATATAACACAATTAAAAAATTTTCGTTAATCATTAAATTAACCCACATCTAAAATAAGGGCAATTTTTGGGCGAGAGATTCAGCCGTGTTTTTAAAGATGGAACATCAATTGGAACATCTGGTGCTCCAACTAGATTTTCTAATTAGAAAATGAAATCTCTAAAGTCTGTGGCACCAACGAATTTTGTTCGGCAAAATCTCTAGAGATTTCTGTGGCACCGCCGATGGTATAGTTTTTTAGCTTTAAAAAAAGCTTATCCTTAACAAGCTGCTGGAAATGATAAATTTGTCTACTGCCCAAAGGTAATTAATGCAAAAATAGTAAAGAAGGCTATTGGTTTGTTTTGAATTCTTATACAAATTTTCAACAACATAACAAAAAATCGGGGAATTGTTTGGGATAGTTTATCTAAATTAAGTTAAGAAATTGTTGCTCTAGTTCTGAATTCCGCTTCGGTTTTCGTATCAACGTTGGTACATTGAACTCTAATTTAATAAGGTTATGCGGAAGGTGACAATCATATCTACGGTAACTACACCAGGTTTAGGTAGAATCGGAATTGCTTGAGCAGTTGAAACCGACAGCTCAACGACAAGTGGATTCAATTCTTAGAAAAAGGAAGACTTGATCTAGTAACCACAGATTTTCTTGAAGCCTTTGTATAGAAATTCTGTAATGTTTACACGAAAACCGAAGCGGAATTCGGAACAAGACAGAGTATTTTACAATAGTCAAAGCTAAAGTGTGCGTTCCCCACAAAAAGTCTTATATAAAAAGCGTCAAAGAATACATTATAAGCAACTTTTTACGTAACTCATCTAGAATCATCAATAAACTGAAAAAAGTTGAAAGTGTACTTATACGCTTTATCAGCAAGTTGAAAAAGAAGTATGATAAGGTTTTTTCTGTCGTGCTATTAAAGAGTCTAAAAGCGAGGGTTCGCATATACTATATATTAAACTGAAAAAGGAAGTACCCAACTTTTTTGTGGTCAGCATGTTAGAACGGAACTTTGAGTCCGGTTGTAGTACAGCGGGTACTGTGTGAGGCCGCCTTTAAAAACATTTCCAGAACCGGCCATCTTCATCAGCACTTGGCGCCCGCTTTGAAATAAGTATCCCTGAAAAAGACTAACTGGAGGTACTCTTCGCTTGCCAAAAAATTGAGCGTAGCTCGGCTTAGACCTTCATATATTCACTTAAAAACCCTTTTGTTTCCTCATTTAAATAGAGCTGTTTTAGAATTCTGCGAATATTATGCCATTTAAAGCATTGCGACCTTGTTGATATGTAAAAAGAACTCAGCCAGACCACTTAATTCCATTAAAAATTTCAAAAATTAGCATCTTAATACAGTTTTTTATTGATTTAATTCAATATTTTTATGACCCACTTAATAACACTGGGCCCATAAAATGTCAACCCACCTAATCGCAACATTCTTGTACAATCACTTTCAAATGCGACCCATATACCCCAATCCCAAATGCATCAGTCGTCGTGCCAATGGACATTAGAACCGGCTTGCAAACTAGCTTTGCCGTTTGCCTTTCCAATTCGGTTGTTGTTGTACAAACAGAGTCTCTTGCCTGTTGGACAAAGAATGGACGAGCGACTTAGAGACACGCCTTGGGCCACGTTTCTGGTTACCTTAACCCAGTTAGAAGAACACTGTGGGATTGTTTTTAGCAAGCAAGATTGAAGGTCTTGGCGGTGGCATCCTCAATGTTGCATAAATTATGTGAATTGGTTTCGCTTGAATGATTTTTATGTACGATTTGAACTGCTTCTACTGCCAGGTTGCATAACCAAGACATCACACCATCGATACGCTGCACTAGCGCTTTGATTTCGTGCGCCTGGGCCATTAAAAATATGCAAGCTAGTTCAAATTGCTTTCACTTGTGCGTGATCTACAGCCAGCTGGAAGGAGAGGGAGGCCCACGCATGTGGCATGCATGTAGTGGCTTTTGGGTGATGTAATCGTTGCATTTAGCTTGGACACGTTTGTGTTATTTTTTTTTTTTTTGGGCCAATCCACCAAAGTGGGTCAACACAATGACTTACGCATTTGAAATTACAATTAAGCTCCGCCCCAGTACATATTTAAATTTTTCCAACTCTTTTTTTTGCAGTCCAACTCCTCATACCAGTTTGGTTTTGATGTGAAAGACGATGAATTCACCAACTATCAGAATCGCAAAGAGGTACGCGATGGTTCGGTCATTAAGGGCAGCTACTCGGTGGTGGATTCGGATGGTTTTATACGCACAGTTAAGTACACGGCGGATCCCAAGGAGGGTTTCAAGGCGGAGGTAATACGCGAACCCACCGATATTGTGGTAAAGATTCCCACCCCACCACCGCCTACGCAATTGCTGCGTGCCGGTGCCCATAAGGCGCAATCGGAGTACAGCTCGGGAAAGCAACAATATCAACAGCAACCACATCAACAATATCATCAATATCAGTA
Source organism: Lordiphosa stackelbergi (assembly GCA_018904235.1). Taxonomy (NCBI): domain Eukaryota; kingdom Metazoa; phylum Arthropoda; class Insecta; order Diptera; family Drosophilidae; genus Lordiphosa; species Lordiphosa stackelbergi. The sequence goes on from JAEIFU010002052.1 coordinate 28,293, forward strand.
AATGTGGCCAACTTAATTGATACTCAATGTTTATACTCTTTTGAAAGTTCCGCAAGTCCATGTAGTTTGTAAATATGCCCAAAATGTAAAAACAAGGCAGAGATATCATAACATTATACTTATACGTATATCATGTTCATTTAGTTTGTAGATGATCAAAAGAAAACATATTTTTGGCAGACATTTTTGGTCTTTAGATTATTAAATTAAACATTTTTTATATACAGTTTGACTTTTAATGGGATGGTGGAGGGTGTTTGGGAATCAAGTCATCCCCATGTCGGGTTATCATTCAAGCATTAAAAAACCTCTTTGTACACTTATTAAATTTTATTGTGAAGTTTTTTTTTTTTGGAAAATATTTTATTGAGCTTTTGAATATTTGAAAATGGTTATGATAAAACCAAAATCTACAAATTTTATATGAGAATACAACGAATAAATAAATATGAAACGTGAAAGGACGTGGAACAGACGAGCAACCTAAAAAGTATAATTAAAAAATTATTATGAGAATTTACAGTATAAAGAAGCTCCTATAAACGATCAGCCACGTATTATGAACCCAAATGTTAGACTTAGCGAATAAATACTATGTGCAGACATGACCACAGGGCACCCAATACACAAACGAAGGACGATAACACCCCACCCCAACCACCAACCTCACGTCCAAATCATACTAAAGACTATAAGCTGTTTGTATTTGTAAGCATCCCACAATACAGACTGTAGCCCTCAGCGGCGCAGAGCTCAACGTGTTCTGTAGAAAATATGCATTACGACTGTCGAAAATGTAAGGGACTATTGAAAAACCTGACATTACAATTTTAAAAACAAGTGAGAAAGTCGGTCAAGCCCGACTAAAACATACTCTGTACCCGGTGTATATGCTGAATGCGTCGCTGCCACTGTGTTCAACCCTAAGTTTTTTTCTCTTTCTCTCTTTGATGCATGCAATGCGGTGTTGTTTGGTGTGCGTGGGAGGCGTCTATATTACACTTTTTTTCTCATAACTTTTTTGAGAACCGCTCATCCGATCTTTATCATTTCTTCGGCAAAAGATAGACATTAATAATGACTAACTATCTCTAGAAGGTACGAATCATCTATCTACAAAACTGTGGGAGATATGACTTTTTTCGATATTGCGGGGTCGGGGAGGGGGGCGTGGCAAAATTGAAAATAAACTTGATCTGCCTGCAAATATGCAGAAGCATTTGACCCATACATGTCAAACCTCTATCTCTTACCATCTCTGAGATCTGTTTGTTCATACGGGACGGACAGACGGACAGACGGACGGACAGACGGGTACATGGCTATATCGACTCGGCTGTTGATAAAGCATCAAGGATAGTTAGTAATTAGCAAAATGAATCGATTTGCCAATGATAAAGATCGGATGAACGGTTCTCAAGTTATGAGCAAAAAAGTGAACCAAGCCCCCCCGCTACCACCCCTCCCACCCTAAAAAAATGTTGCATACTTTTCGGATGGTCAAACTAAGGAACACTGTTAAACATTTTTTTCATGAGTAACGGGTATATCGAAGTCGGTTAGAACCGACTTTAACTTACGCTCTCGTTTCAAGAGCGCTCGTACAAAGTTCGTTATAGTATTTTCTGAGTATAGTAGACAAGTCAATATAGGAGGCAAAGAACGAATGTCCAAATAAACGTTGAATTTGTTTAATTCTTATTTGAGTTTAGGTTATGATAAAGACGAGTAAACCTGCGGGTTAATAGAAAAAGTAGATCAAAGGTAAAACAATCGCGAAATTTGCAAAATTTTCATAGAACCTAAGATTATTTGGAAGATTGGAAAGAAGGCAATTGAAAACGTGTATAAAAGAGGTTGAGATCAAAAACCGCGTTATTTTGTCAAATTTCGTATGGAAATTTGAAAATTTGTTTTTAATTTAAATAAGTGTTGAAGATTGAACAGTCAAAAATGTAGCGAAATTTGATCATTTTTTTTTGACCTTAGATATTATGAAGATTTGATGAATGGCAAGCTAGAAGGGTAAATAGGAGGTGTAGATCAAACTGTCAAAAAAAATAGCGAAATTTCCAAAATTCTCATTTGAGTTTAGATAATCATAAAGACGAGTAAATAGACGGGTAAATATGAGGGGTGAATCAAGCGGTCTAGAAAATTTGGAAATGTGCACAATTTTATAATGAAATCAGTTTATCATAAAGATTTGAGAAAGGAATAATATATAGTAACAGTATATTAGGCTGGACGGCATAATAAATGAGAATAATGAAAATTTAATAGATGGCAATTGTAGACGGGTAAATGATTAAATCTAACGGTCCAAAACGAGGCGAAATTTTAAAAATTATCGTATGAGTTAGACTATCATGAAGACGGGTTTTCGTTGTTGTTGTTACGTCTAGAGAAGATTCGTACGCGTAGGAAGAAAAAAAAAAGAGAGTACCAAATTCAATAGAGCCTTTTTCGTTGTCAGATGTTAATCTGTTACGAGCAAAGCTTCTAAATCATTAAATGTTATTATCAAAATTCATGCTTTTAAAAGTTTTCTTCAGCGACGCAAGCTCATTTCTGGTTGAATGGATACGTGAACAACAAAATTGTAAAAGCTCTCAATGCATCCCCAAAAATCCACTGTTTGGTGTGGACCGGTGGCATCATTGGACCGTTAAAAGATGCCGAAGGCAGGAAAGTTACCGTGCTTCGATTACAAAATTTGTTTGCCCAAACTGGAAGAGCTGCACTTGGCTGAGTTATGGTTTCAACAAGATGGTGCCACATACCACAAAGGCCCAATTGAGTGGTAAACAGTTTAATTCACGCTTGTGGCCGGTCAATTGGTCGAACCCTTTAACCGGGGCGCCCAGAACGAGCTTACCAGCGCGTCAGAACTAATACAAATGCACTAAATATTTTATTCAAACGAGTACTATAGAAATCCGATTTCTGTTTGTTTGAGTGGTCGTTGCATAAGCGACTCTGCTGTTGTTGTTCCAGGTCTGGCGCGGCAACAGCAAAACCGAAACCCGCATATATAAAATCATCTTTAAACCGCACATTAAACTAATAGAACGGTCTATCGACTCAAATACAGATTGCATACATTTTAGAATTTTATGTTTTTTTTTCTTAATCAAATCCGAAAGCAGCTAAAACTTTAAGAGTATTGATTGATAAAAAAAATAGACAAATTTTTAAGTTTTTATGATTTTAATTTTCAAATGAGTTTAATTTTTTCATGAACAAGTGTAAATTAATAGATGGCAAAGGTCCACAAAATGAAACAAAATCGGAAGATTTGATAGATGACACTTATCAATTAAGCTTGTGTTTAAAATACTAAAGAAGGCGGATACCTGCTACTTTAACTTATTTATAAATTAATTTTCAATTTTGTAATTTGTTTGATCAAAGTTTTACCAAACAGTGTCCCCGATTTGCACCCTTCCAAGAGACAAGCAAAAGGACTCGTTCGGCCAGTTGCTGACAAAGGCCATCATCTAATGTGGAAGTTCTCACAATATTCGTGGTCACCCAAGACACACAAAATTCGGACTATACCGGTCAAACCGGTTACTTCTTGGGAACACTAAAAACTCACGCCACAGCAATCGCAATCATAGCCAGCAATAGTGTCCTTTTGCAATGTCCTTGCATAAATTAGTAAGCAGTGTGAGAACCCAGCGAGCCAAAGGGTAATGCAGCTCTAAGATATTGTTGATGATGACCTTATCGTCGCCCAGCAAAGCGAACCGGTTCTGGACAGTCACTGACTGACAGCTTGAGGCAGAGCAACTGAATTTACATTTACCTCAAGTATTGATCCCTGCACCATGTGACTTGGCTAGCTTGGTCAGCTGTGCATCATCTTCAACATAAGACAAAAACCAAACAAAACACAACTGGACACTGCTGTCCCGTTTTTAGTTGTGTGTCATTCGAAGGCTATGCAAATGAGCAGTACAACCCTTGAGGTCACCGACTTACACAAAGATAAGACCCGCTGCATCATCAACCCCTTCTTGACATGGCAATTTGCATATGACCCGCATTTGTTGTCTGATGGACTGTCTTGTAACCAAGTGTAACTATGCAGGACACTTTGGGTCATTGCCCAAAACCAGTTTCCGGGGCTAAAGGATAGCCACCTAAGCGCCTGGGCACTTGGGCCAGTGGGCCAAAGCCAACCCAACAGAGTTGTGTAACCGGACAGTCCACTTTTTCCAGAGCAGCGTGAGAAATTTTGTGTGTCTTCCAGCGCTGACCTAAGACAAGAATGAGTTGGCGCTAGACACATTACTTTCTTATGCAAATTTACGAAAATACAAATTTCACGCCAATTCATTGCCTTTAAATAAATAATACGCCAAAATTATGAAAAGTCACGATTTTTATATGAGCAGTTAAGAAAAGGGGGAGGAGAGAGATATACAGAAACGTTAAAAAATGTTTAGAGTTTTCCCTGCGCCAAGTCCCAACGATGTTCACCATGACCGCCTTGACGATCTGTCCAAATTACCTGAAAGAAGAAAAAGACAGCATGGAGTTTTGGGTTATAGTTTTTAAGAGAGAGTTCTTTTTTAAGGACATTTTCAACTGGTTCTAACATAAGTCTTATAAGAAATGGATGCGTTTTAGTCGAGATTATTGTGCTCTTATTTTAGGTAGACCTATCAGGGATGCAAATCAGTCTTAAATCAAAGTGAAGCGTTAATTTGTGCTCGTAAACCAAACCGCTACCCCAAGCAGTATATCTGTCAAAATGCTAAACCAATACTCCATAAAACATTGTATTCCAATAATCCGGCTCGAAGGACCATTTGGGACTCTTCATTCTACTTTAAATCAGTTTAAGTAAAGACGAAGAGAAAGCTATTTGAATATTTTCTAAGACTTCCAATAATAATGCGATAAGTCGAAAGCTTCGAAATTTGGAACATGACATGGTACGGCTAGCTAAAAAAAACATGTGATGAACCGAGCCGATGGTTAAAAGCAGGGATGCAAATCGGTTCTGAAACTAACCGAACCTAACCAAATCGTAATCGAACCGCATTTTCAGCTGATCAATCAAGCCAAGCCGTCGTCCTTCCGAAAATGCCGAACCGACAAGAAAACCACAACGAAAAAATGGTATGGTTCAACTGAACTAGTTCATTGACAAGTTTTTCGACTTTTAGCGCTAACCTTCAAACAATGATACTTGTAAATTAGTAATTATTCACCGACCCCTTAATATATTAGTTTTGGGTTGTTCACGAGTGAGTGAACAAAATTGAGTTGTTCTTTAAACTGAACAAGAGAACATGTTCTATTTCAATTGTTCATTTTTGCTCAAAGAGTCTTGTCCAGTTGTTCACTTGTTCTTGTTCAGTTGTTGTTGTTCACTTGTTCTTGTTGAGTTGTTCTTGTTCAGTTGTTATTGTGTTCTCAGCGAGAGAGAGAAAATAGATGATAACAAGTGTATGTGTGTGTATTACTGTTTGGCCCCCAATCATCGTCATTCTGTTGAGTGTTTGTTGCTGGCATTCGGCCAGTCAGTCAGCCCGTCAAAGACAAACGACTTCAGTATAGAAATTTCCTTTCGCATGTTTGGTTTGTTGGCACGGTCTTATGACGGTGAACAACTGAACAATTGAGCAAAAACGACTGAGCAAGAAGTGAACATGTTCAGTGAAATGAACAACCTTTACCCAACACTGTAATATATCCCTACTCAGATTACATTTCTTCCTTGAAAATTGACCCATTGCTTTGTGTGAGTATCAAATTTCCTCAACGGGACGATATTCTTTATATTCTGTACGATATTTAGCGTTTGGTGCAAGAAACACTTATATAAGGATTTTAAAGATATTTAAATTTTTTTTGGAATTCAATTTCCAAGGTGTGCAAAGAGTCACCTATTTACATTAGAAATTATAATATACCGAACTTGAAAACGACCACGGGCCTTCATAAAAACCATGTAAAAACCCAGGTATTGAACCGAACCCCCGCGGCATTTGCATCCCTGGTTTAAAATGTCGGTAAACCACTAAACCGAAACAATCTTTTTCCCCGAGCGATTTGTATCACTGACACCAATTAAGAACCCAAAGTAAATTGAAATGGGTTTAAATTGAGTCTGTCCCAAAAATACCTAGAGATTTTCGTATAAACGCTTGTATTTCGTTTTGAAACTGTTTGCCTTTATATATGAAGTGACACCAGTCTGTTTGGTTACTAGGTCAGCAGAAGAAATTGAATACATTCAATTCGTACGGTTTTCTTTCTTAGGATCTAGTAACCGAGCCTTTTCTTGTCACTTCACAAACAAAGTTTAGTTTGAAGTGCAATCGTTTATACGAAAATGTCTAGAGATTTACAGGAAACAGCTGAATAATCCCATTTTGAAAATAGAGTTAAAAGTCGATTGTTTGTTGTTTATTGCTTGCAATTCCCAAGCGGTTAAAGACTTTGTATAGCATGGAAAGGCGACAGTAGACTCAGACTCAACAGAGAAAATCTACTGATTGTGGAACCGGAAGTTTGTACAAAATGTGAGATTTTCGCAAAAGAGCTAAGTACTTTTCTGCATCATTTGTTAGTTATGTCAAATGTTGTATGCTTGAATTTTACTAATTTTAAAATCGAAATTCTCGCATAGCATAAAGAAAGCTTTTAAAGCAGTGGTGCCCAAAATGCCAAAACCCTATCCCGTGGGATAGAAACTCATAATTCTGCCAGCGTCGCAGCCGACACACGCATAGAGAGAGAGATGACGTGTATAAATAGCATGCTCGGCGGATTGCTCTCTAACGACTTGTGCATTCGGCTTTCTCCTCTCTCACGAGGCATTTGTTTGTTTGCTTTTTGCTCATGTTTGACATCATGACGTGCAAACATCACAAGTGCAAAGCTTGATAGTGTAGGTTTGGGCACCACTGCTATAAAGTTATGATAACATACATATATTCGGTACTTAACCCGTAAAAACTATCAAATCGGTTTCAAAAAAAAAACAAAATGCTGAACCGCAAAAGAAAAGTTAGTATAAAGATAATTTTTGAAAAGATTGCGAAGTCTGCTAAAGAAGAAACAGATAATCCTGAAAAAGCTAAATAGACAACCTGCCCTCCTTATAGTAGAATTAAATGTCTTAGTTGTTGTTAAAAAGGCAGCAAATGGAAACTTTCTAACTTATATTATGATGTGGTATTTCTAGGAATCATAACTTAGAGAAATTTAGTCAACTACAACAACAACAACTTAGAAACTAAACTAAAAATAGTTTCATTAAAAAACAACAAAAACCCCAGTTAGATTACATTTAAGCAATTCAAACAATTGGCTCCTTTTTTAAATGCGGGAAAGAATTTCCCCCACTAACAATAGAAGGTTTGGAACGGGGCACGCATACACTCAAAGTTTTAGTGATTTTGGCGATTGCTGCTGATGTCGGATTTTGCCAGCCTTTTGGATTCCCAAGCGGTCATAGCAATTCTGTCTTGAGGTACTCTTTGCCAGCCCATAGAAGAAAGGTCAAGACTGCTGTTGATTGAATTGGGAAATTCATGAAATAGCGTTATACAGTCAATCAGCCTACTTTGTGGTGTTGTGCGTAACTTGTTTTAGAAAAGTTATGGACAAAATCATAACTTATTGAACTAGAGTCTTGTAGAAGAGTTCTACAATAAAAAAAGTTGAAAGGATTGAAATCTTTGTCTAAGGGAGTGGCAATGTTATCAAAGAATACTTTGAGTTGATGGTTAATCCATGAACAGATTAACTTAGAATATATTTCTTATTAGGGAAGAAAGGAAAATACTGTCCTTCATATAAACTAACAAATAACAGAGGGAGAATAGAAATTGTTACTAAAGCCAGTCAAACCTTAGTTCATAAACGCTTTGCAATCCTGTTTTAAGAAAACATTAAATAAATAAATCCAAAATTTGATTCATATATTACGAAACGGTCTAAGATCAAGTGCTTAAGTATTTCCAAAGTAATTATTTCATTATGCGTTAAACTCATCTATGCCAGCCAGGAAAGAGCAGAAGAGCTCAGCTGACTTATTGATCTAAAATCTCATTTCATCATTTTAGCACACATTTTCATACCTCTCCTTTGTAGCGATTTGTCCCACGCTGAGACTCAAAGCGTCGTTCCTGGGCCTTGGGATTACTGAGCACATGTCCCTGGCTACGTGAGTTGGGTTCCTCAAAGCGCATAAAAAGGTCACTAAAATTTTAGAATTATGAATGAATTTGCACTAAAAAACTGAGTCTGCTCAAATCTTACTGAAAATATTTGGTTTTCTGAGATTTGGACTCGGCAGCCAAGGCATCTGCGGCGGGGGCAAATCGTCTGGGTCGTTCTGAGGAAGGTTGCTGCTGCTGCTGTGGCTGCTGCTGCTGTTCCTGTAGACGTGCCAAGCGTGGCGGCACCACATGCAACACATCGGATGTAAATAGTGCAGGCGGCACATTGTAAAGCTGCTGCGGTTGCAGCTCCACACGACGCTGCGGCACAGGCAAATAGTTACCCTCATAACGATATTTCGCCAGTTCGGCATGTGGAGCCAGGGAACGCTGTTGATACTGTATGCTGGGTTGTGAATACAGAGGCGGTAAAGGAGGTGCCGGAGCTGGTTGTGGTTGATGATAGTCCAAGGCCTGCGGTGGGTAACTGGTACGATAGTTGATCAACTGAAAGTTGGGTATTTGTTGTTGATAATGTGCAGCCGGTGGTGGCATCGAGTAGGGTGCATATTCCAGACGACGTAGACGCGGAGGCGATGCCTCATAATACAGCTGCCGGGGATAGTACGGCTGCAGTTGTAGTTGTACCAGAGGGAGGAACCCCAAAATCAGGGCTAGTCCTATAAAGTTTCCGGTAAGCTGCTGCAGCTCCATTGCTTAGCACGATCGTCAAATTTGTGGCTGCATTTTGACAACAACCTGGCCATTTATAGTTGGTATTGATTTTTTTGGTATTTGGGGCTTGGCCCATACCGGAAGCCATCGAGTCGCCACTGCCCAGGAGTCAGCGGTGTGTGAAATCGATTGATTGCTGCCCCAGTACCTCGAAATTGTGCAATGGTCGACCGAACTGGCGGTTTGTTATGGTTTTTTGTTTCTATGTTATATAAATCTGTTTACAAAAGATGAGAACCAGAACTCAAAAGCCAGCTGGCCTTAGACCATCATCAAGGTCAACTAGGAATTAAAAAGAATTCCGAAAATTCCGTTAGAAACAGCCATGTCCAGTTCTCTGCCTCTTGCTGATTGGCTGACAGCCTGTTGCTTTGTGTTAGGGGTTGCTGGCATTTAGCTTTGACCTATAGGCAAACGTTTAAGCCGCCACCCTGTCAACAACCCTTAAAGCTGAAAGGGCCCACCAACCCTTCGTCGGTTTGCCTGACACCAACTTGGCTTCATTCGACTTCTGAAGTTGAAACTTACCACAACTCCCAAAAATAAACGAAAATAAAACTACGCACTTTCCCATTTTTGGATTACTCGAATACTTGCACCATCAAAAGCGGTAAGTTCAGTTAGCCATAACACATTTATATATGATAAAGAAGGTCACATAAGTACACATATGTATAAACTCCAGATCCACTAAAGTTCTTTTTTCTATAAAACAAAGATTGTGGCCTCCATGTGAGAAGAGACTGCTGCAACAAATTTTCAGTGCTTTCGATACAATACGGTTTTCAATCCATTCACAACAATGCAGTTGGTTTCTAGTCATCCATATTGACATTATTCATACGCATTTTGGCAAAGTCCTCGAATACAATATTATCGTCATCATCCTGGTAATAGCCCTTGACATTGCGATGCTGCTCAATGGATTTCATTTTCTTCATGGCATTTGAACGTTTCTTTTCAATGGTGCCTGGAAAAAGTTTAACAAATTGAACAGTTTTTAAGTATAAAAGGTAATTAAGGGGTGCCCAAATAGTGCTTTGTGACAGTGAGAGTTAAAAATATTTTTCAAGTGGATACAGAGCAAAACTTAGGCTCGACACAGAACAAAAACTTCTTATATTCGGACAAAGAGAGAGATTTCAAATCGAGGTTTGGGACAAAATTTGGACTTAAAATCGGGGAAAATTTTTGCGAAAGCGAAAATGTTAGCATGGCTGATAGCTCGTTTCGTTCGAAGCTCTATCGCTATAAGGCTCTATATACAGAATTTTTTTGAAATTTTTGTTTTTTATTGAGTCCTCTATATGATTCAAATAGTCATAAATGTGCTCGTTTTCTGATCATAAATAATTCTTTTGCCACCCTAGCCACGCAACGCTTATTTAAAGATTCGATTATAACAAGATTGTTATCAGTTTCGACTCAGACTTTTTACATAGAAGGACTCTGATTCCTGATGACATATATTTTTATTTCGCTAACGCGTTAAAACAAGCTCTTTCAAATTCAAGAATCGACTTTTCAGTTCATACGATTTTTTAAGGGAACATTAGCTACATAACTCATTTGAATTGTTCAGCGAAATTAGTAAATATAACGATTTTGGTTTATGTGAATGTCTTAACGATTTTTATGACAGTCAAATCTTCAAGATTTTGCGGGCTCGTTATGTTTGCACATAACTTTAAAACAGGAACACAACACACTACGAAGGAGGCTAGTTGATCATACAGCTGTTTCATTGGTATCTCTACCAAATCATCAGTGATCTTTGCCTGATTCTGCTATCAACAAACAACCGTCTCTCCATGCCTGCGCCGTTCAAATCGTTTGGGAATTCCAATGCGACTTAACAACAAAAACCGGTATTGCGAGACAGCGTTAAGCTGACAGCACCCTTTGTATGTGTGTGTTTCCCCGAACGGCCTTACATAGTTGGTGAGAGAGATTTCCTCCTTCCTAACACAGTGGCCAATAAAAATTTAAAAGTACCTTGATCAGGGGCCGGCATTGAGTATGTGAGTGTAGCCACTGACCACATTGTTTGCGAAGCAGGGTAGAAACAAGCTAATACTGTCGCTAAGTCGACTGCGCTGCTGCTAAGCACTTTTGAATACGCAGTAGATAGCGACGCGCCGACCCCTGATGTAGATATACAGCCTTGTTGTCCATTACATTTTCCAACTTTTTAATTCAAAATCGGTTTTAGTTCTAGATTCGGTCTCTAAAGCTCTAAAGCATTTGCGGAAGTGGAATTGAGAGTAAGGCTTGAAACTACTCACTTCTAGATTTCGATCTAAAAACAGAATAATTCGAGAAATTATAAGCTCCTATCTTCATATACTTCACCATGCACTCTGACCATGGAGCAAAGAGTATTAGAGAGGAACGTTGCTCAGTCGACACCGCTGCTGTCAGAAAATTGTCAGCTGTTTGCTCTCATTTACGCTCTCTAGATACTTTTTGGTCAGCTGTTCGCTCTCTCTGGATACATTTGGGTTATGGTCGTCTTCCTCTAACCACAGTGATTTCCTACTGGCACTTTGAAGTATCTTTTTGGGCACTATCGTTTAGCACCAGCAAAATTGAGAGGCAGCGCAAACGTTCTCTCTAATTCTAATTGCTCCATTCTCTGACCAGCTAAATGCTAAAACGCTTACTGAATGTCGCTTATCTGTGAATAAGATCCCACGACACTTTAGTATACACCTTATATGGGCATCTTCTCATAGAAGGAAATGAGTCTGCGAAAAACTTGCCAGAACCACCAAGAGCACGATAGGGATGCCTATGGCAACATATAAGCTTCACACAAAAGCAGAAACAATTCGACTTGCTACGGATCGGTGAAAAAACCTTTCCTACTGTGCAGTAGCTAGGCTTACGGGGCCAATATTCAACCAACCTCGCTTTTAAGTCACAGAACACTGCGTGGCAGAATAAGTGTCACTTACCACGACTTCTGCACAAGTTGCAGGTAAGAAGTAGAGGAGGAAACGGTATATCATCTTCCTTGAGTAAAAGGAGGCATAGGACGCTTGGTCAACCTCTCCCAATCAACCTCTCGGTCACATCCGTGCTAGAGATCCTAGATCTAATTAAATTCATTCTGTCTACACAATGGTTCACCAACGAGGATCCCTTCAGAATTTTAAGGGTTAACATTTCAATGGGCCTAAAGAGACCTAAATGGGAAAGCGAGTTGTCGCTCTCAGCCATCGCAACCTAACCTATCCTAAGCTCCTAGCTATATTACAAATTTGGTAAAAATTCCACTTAGGACAAAAAAGATCTGGCTGGACCTATCAGTGAAAAAGAGGGATAAGGTTAGGGTTGTAGAAATATTGATATCGAATAACTTTTGACGATATTTTTGTGAATACTTTTTTTTTGGTTTTTGGACAAAAAAGTTTACAAAGTTTACTAAGGGCATTCTCTTGGATATTAACTTCCCGTAATTTAGTAATATCAAAGAATATATTCAACAAGTATTTAATATACGATATTTCGACATCAGTTACATCCTAAGAGTGCCTTGAAACACTTAGTCAGACCTTCTCACCTAGCACATAAACGAAAGCTTTTTGAGAGTTTGATTTTGAATTCAGGAGCCACAATTCAGCTTAACATATTTATTCGAAAAGTTGAAAACGTAGTCTTGCGCTAAAAGAACTACGCAACCTTGCCCACCGCACACAGACAGTGGAGCGGAGAGTAGCATATCAGCTTTGGAAAATCAAACGCACAGAGCAGATAGCAAGCCCGCATTTAGCTAAGCGGAGCATTTTGTATGTAAAATTCGTATGCTCCGCTAGCTCTGCTCAGCTCCGCGTTTTGTGTGCGACGGGCCTTAAGGCTGATCTTGAAAAATATACGTGCACAAAAAGCACTGGTTTGATCTTTAGAATTCAGCTTTGCGGAATTTCGGCTTGCTTGACGCTCAGTCGTCAGTTCATCCTTCAACTGCATGTGTGCGCACGGCCTTCAGGCCTGATTTCACATCTTCTACATAGCACTATATGTCACATTAACTAACAAATATCACAGTAAATTTTCTGACACATTGCATCTATTGAAAATTTGTGAATTAGGCCCTAAATTGTCAGTTTATCTGACACAAAGCAGCTATCTGGAAGAAGAGAAATCGGCCTTAGTAAACTTCTTTATCAAGTACTTAAAAAATTAAATAAATTAATTTCGGGTCTGCTAAAAACGACAAAAAAAACGAAATCGTATCGCAAGATAGTTGATTGACCTAATTTGGAAGCAGAAAACAATTTTTGTCGTTCTAATGCATCTAAAACAACAAGAGCGGGACCAAAAAGTGAGAGAGTATTGGTGTGCGAAAATAAAACGACGCAAGACAGCTAAGACCAACTTCATCGCCCGCTGGTCAGCGACTGAAAAGCTGTTTGCTGTCTTGGCACAAGCCTCGGCATACGTTCGGCTCATGTCGGTGTGAATAGTAGTGAAATGTGTTCGGTGCCTGCAAGCCATGCGCGGCTATCGCTGATCTAAAGAGCATCGTATTTTCGATCGAAATTAGGTCGTTACGAAATTAACTCAAGGAATTGGTCTGGCAACAGTTAATTGAAACTGTCTTTGGCAGGCGTTCACACTTGTATAAAAGCAGCTGACAGCCACACCCTTAAGAACTAAATGTTGATCAGAGTACTGTCGATTCAAAAAGAGTTGATTTCGGTCAATCTAAATTGGATTTGAAGCAAAAAAGTCAAAAATGTTCTTAAAATTTGTCGATATGTCAATTTTTCAAACGGATTGCAGATCACAACAAAACCTTCGCCAATGTCTACCAACAAAGCTATAAGGAAATGTGGTAGATTTGGACTAAACAGTTGTGCAATGGGGTCTGGTTACCTCTAAAAAATAAATTCTCTTACCTGGAGCTGGTTGCAATAGCTTAAAAGGTACATCCGTTTGCATTTCACCGCCCAATGTGCCGCAGTTCAACTTGATGCGCACCGAATACGAAATGACTATACCACAAGCATCACCAGTAGACTTGCCCTCTAGCACCATGGTGGAGGAGGCCAAATTGACATCCTCATCCTTAAGATGGCCATCCAATGCAATGCCTGTTTAGCATTGAATATTAATTCAAGGTTATAATTCGCTTTCTCCCTATTTCCTTACCATGACGATCCTTATTATTGGCTGCCAGTGGAATCAAGTAGAAAGTCTTGGTCAGATTAGCTCCTGGGGTGATGGGACAACCCTCCTTAGTCTCCAGTTGGGCCACATGTTTGCTGAACTGAGCATTTACCATGGTAATCTCAGTGTGTTGCACTATGAAGCACTTAATGCTCTTCACCGACTTCTTGGAGTTGTTCGACACCTGCACAGTGGCGGCCACCTTCTCGCCATGATAGTAGATCTCACGGTCTAGTGTGACCTCCAAGCTAATCTTGCCATTTGAGAAGGTGAATCCTTTGCTAACCAGCGAACTGGGCAATCTTTGGCCACGATTCAGGGGAGCGTACTGCAGTTTCTTGATCACCAAACTGACCATGCTGCGTTTATGCTGACGATCATCCTCGGAATCGGCGACATAGGCCCTGATGGTGTATTCCACACCCAAGGGTTTGCCCAAATCATCACCCTCCTGTTGCAGAGTTACCGAGCTGGGCGAATTGGGTGGAAAATGGAAGGTAAAGGGATGGGCATGGCTACCCAGCTTGCGCACCAGCTTCTCCTGCATGGGTGTCATCTCCATATTGGGATTGGTCATGGGCACAATTTGTTCTCGCGACAGGATCAGTTCCTTGGAGAACTTAACGCCCATAACCTCATCTTCCTCGCGGCCATAGCGATAGATGGTGGCCAATTGGCCAAATACTTTGCGATTCTTAAGGTACTCTGGTTCAACGACAATCACTCCATCAACGGGATCACAGTAATCCAAATGATCAATAAAGTCACGACGTCCCAGATAGAAGGTGACTTTACCGTTGGGTGTAGCCTTCTTAAATACTTTCACGGAGACCACCATAATGGTGTGGTTTTTTTTTGCTTTTGGAGAGAGCTTTCAGACGTTCACTTGATGTATCGCGGCCGGTGCTCGAAAATGCAAGACCAAAGTTCCGTACAACCTGCTTATATACCTTTGGTTTGGCCCTGTCCGTGGGGTTTCACTGCGACCACTAAGTGGATTTACACGTTATGCATGGGGAAGAGGGTTGAACAATGCGCAGTTTTCCATTCGTTTGACCAAATTGGCTAATGTCAAGTTGTGGGACGACCTCGTGCGAGGTCATGTCATGTCGGGCGTTGAATAAGAATCGAGAGGATTAACATTTGATTAAATTTAAGTTTTTACTCAACTTTCTTGTGGGTGGTGGGCTGGAGGGTGGGCTTGGAGGTGGCCACTGTTCCCGGGAAACCCTACAAGTTTCGGGAGAGTCAATATATTGATTTCTTTTGTCTTTGTTTTGCTGACTCAGTTTTAATGGTAAATTTTTTTTCTTATTGTATGAAATTTTTTTTATAGCAAATACACAAACCACACACACACACACAAAATGCAAGCACAGACACACACCACCACTGATCGTCATGGCTATAGCCTCAGTTTTTCACCTTTCGAGGCCAACTATTTGCTGCTGGCTACAAGGTAAGTAAACTGGAATCTGCAGAAGTTTATAAGTAGTAGTAGTAGTAGTCTTTATTTTCATCACTATTTTCCTAAAAGTTGTGTACATATAACAAAACACTAAAGACATTTTTATATAGCTTTAGTGGCTTGGTTTATAATCCGTCAGCCACATCTTTTGTTCTTCTCTGTTCTGGTACTACACACGGCTGCCAAGATCGTCTCAAGATACCGCATCGTTCCCAGCACAAAGAAGTTCAAAAGATCATAAGTCCATCTTTATTTTTTAATTTTACATTCATATTGTCTTTTACATATATTGTTAAATTAATTGAATACGAAAAAAGAACATACAGGGTGCCACGAATTCACTAGCGATTTGGCTTCTAGCGATTTGCCAAATCGCTGGAATATTTTCGCCATGCCACAGAACTTCGAGCGATTTCATTTTTTTAGCTTGTTCACAAACCCTTTCGAACTTGGCTGCGTAGGGTAGACACACCACAAGTGAAAACTAGATTAAGCCTTCTCATGCGTTCTTTATTATTTTGAATGTAAGCTACTTGGTTAGTTCTTTTTTAAACATTCAAACTTAATTTTCTATAACTGAGATACATTTTTATACACTTGAAAAGTGTATTATAATTTTGCCCAGAAGTTTGCAACGCATAGAAGGAATCATCTCCGACCACATAAAGTATATATATTCTTGATCAGCATGACGAGCTGAGTCGATTAAGCTTTGTCCGTCCGCTGTCCGTCCGTCGTTGTCCGTCTGTCTGTTTCTACGCGAACTAGTCCCTCAGTTTTGGAGCTATCGAGCTGAAACTTTGCACAGAGTCTTCTTTTTACTGCACGCTGCTAATATGTCGGAACCGACCGGATCGGATGACTACTTCTTGTAGCTGCCATACAAATGTTCGTTCGGAAAATGGGTTTTAGTAAGAAAAACTGTTTTGTTCTCAATATTACTGCTCTCAAACACGGTCATGGGTAATATGTAATGTTTTTAAGTTGATCTGCGAAGTTTGGTCGAAGTCGCTAACCGTTGAGACAAGCTATTTAAAGTGTATCAAAACTTCGGTACAGACGAAGTTAGCTTTGCCTTTCTCGTTTTTATTTCGCACACAAAAAATTCAAAATTTCCGCCCGCCAAAAAAAATGATACCTTGCAACTCTAGCTGCTGTACGGTAACGCAAGAACGGCGATCGAAAATGTAAGCTAAATAATTTCTTTAATTAAATAAATGCCTCTCGCAGTACAGATAGCAATCGCCGATTTAGGGGAAGAAGCAAATCCGTAAGGAGACGCTAAAGTGCAGACGCCTTGGGTACGCATCGAATCTTCTTTCTAAATCAGACGATATATGTAGGCAAGATTATATTTATTGTTAAATGATACTGTACTCAAAAGTAACATTGGGCCACGCATTATTCAATTCAAGCAATCGGAGGAAAGGTTGGCCGGACTTAAAGTCAGTTCTTTCCAGGCTGCAGCCACAACTTCCCTGTCGCCCATTGTGAGATTGAGGGACAAGTGCTTATGCTCCTTCATAAAAGCCAATCAAATTTCGCTCTGGACATCTGTTCAATGCTTTCCCCTTTATAATTAATTTTAATTAAATCAATTTCGGAAGAATAATAAAATTTACCAACATTTGGGTGGCTTCTCGTCATTACTTTGGCGTCGGCGTTGCCACTTTATTCAACTCAGATTGACAGCAATCGATGCACAAATTGCACAATAATTAAGCAAAAGATCAACGAAAAAATTATTGCTAGTTAATCTAATTTTTTTATCTTTGTTTTAACATAAAAATCGCTATTTTATACACTTTAAAACTAAGTTCGATTAATTTCGAAATTCAAATGTTAAAAGGTGGCATCACTGAAATACTAGCGATTTGGTGAGTTGAAGTGAATGACAAATTTAACTAGCGATTTAACTAGCGATTTTACTAGCGATTTGGTAAAATGCTAATTTAATAAACTTAACATATTAAATGTTTAATTTTTTTTGATGTAGATTATTCACAAATTGAACACCCTTCAAGAATCTACAAGGCTTATTTTAATCAAAAAAAAATTAAGTGCGTATTTAAGCAAATCGCCGACTCATGAGTGCGCGATTTGCAAATCACTCGAAAACAGGCTCTGTGGCAGGGCGAAATCAAATTCGAGCGAATTTACAGCGAAAGTGTAAAATTGCTTGCTCTATGTAATTTGCAAGTTTTGACCAATTTTCACCATCTCTTCCATTTAAAACATCTATAATCTCCACCTCAGTTAAATGTGTCTTTTTGAAGTATCTCCATCTGAACTCGCGCAGCACTGGGCATCTTCCGATGAAATGTTGCATCGTCTCATCTTCATTGAGGTTACACAGGTTGCATTGTCTGGACCGGGTACTGTTAAAAGAGTTTCCCTTTAACCATAGAAGGCCTCCACGAGCCTTTATAGTCCAGGATATTTTCTTGAGTGGGAAGTTTTCGCAGCAGAATTCAGATCCCCTGTTATAGTCAAGGTGTTGTAAATCCTAGTTTCGCTGGCTCGAGCACTATCAATTAAATGATTTGTCCTGTTGAGTTTCATTTGTGTTAGTATGTCAACACATATATTGCGCCATTCCGTAGATTTGCTTCATCAGGCAGTTGGATATTAAAAGCTTGAAGGTGCATAGCTAGGTCGTTGTACCAATAAATTTTCTGTCTTCTGATTACATTTGACAGAATGTGCGGTAGTCGGGGTGGGTTCATATTCAAATAGAGTCTTGGTTATGTATCTAAGGTGCAAATTATATGTGTAATGGAATGCCTCTTCTACTCCAGTTTCAAGATTCAGCACATAGTTCGGGGTATTCGCAGGTAACCTCAGTATTTTCTTGATAAAATATCGTTGCAACGCGTCGACTTCATCAAATAAGGAGTTGCCCCATACTTGCGCGCCATAAGTTTGCACTGCACGGGTAACAGCTTGAAAAAGTTTCCATTTTGCTTTTAGGCTTATGTTCGGCTTGCTTAAAAAACTATTCCATGTCATGTTGATTCCTTGTTTGGCCTCCCGGGTTTTTCGCTTAAGTGCTTGTTGAAAGTCAGGCTTGGTGTAAAAATAATTCCCAAGTACTTGTATTCGTTAACTACTTTTACTGGGTTTCCTTGATAGGTCCATTTTTCGCCCGCATTCCCCATAATTCACAATAACTCTCAAGACGATTGACCATACGTTGCAATGTGATTGGGGTGTTAGCTAGCAGGACGATATCATCTGCATATAAAAGGAGCCTGATATTTAGTTCGTCTATGTTAAGGCCACCACCTAAGTTTTCATGGAGATCATTATATTTTTTAATTTTTATAAAATTTTCGCGAATAGTATAGTGACCCAAAGATCAAGATAGTAAAATTAAAATTTTTTTAATCCCTGCTTAACTCCATTATAAGTTTCAAAACTTTCCGACAACGGCTTCCGTTCCATACTGCGCTGCTGGATACTGCGTATACTTTTTCCAATAAAGTTAACGATTTTCGTTAATTCCCCGATTGAGTGTAGCTTAAATATCAATAGTTGTCTTGGGACTCTGTCAAATGCTGCCTTAAAATCAACAAAGTATGCGTACGTTTTCTTATTTTCTGAGAACCTGATTTTGACTATTGATTGTCGTTTGAAGAGTACTTCTTGCGGAATCCTGCCTGATATTCATTTAGTTTACCATTATTTGTCACCCATTCCGATAGTCGATCATTCAAGACTCCCATCATTATTTTTGCTCCACAGTTCATAAACGAGATGCCCCTAGTTTATGTTTTTTTTTGTATAGCTTGGTATGGAGATACTTGCGAAAAGTGTGCGAAATCTCTGCACATTATTTCGTCGATAGCAAGTGCGAAATAAGACGCTCATCTCTAGTTGCTTTGTTTTCAAATTTAACTTGGCGGGAAAATTTAAACTAATTAACAGCGAATAGTTATGGTAGCTTTCAATGATGCAATATTTGCTACAAACGGAAACGGTAGTGAAGGCTTCTAGGTGTTCAGGGTCCTTACTTGCAGTAAAGATTCAAGTGGAGCCAGATGTAAAACGTAAATAAATCGCAAATAAATAAATCGTTTGTAGGTTCATCGTGACCTTTAATTGTAATTTTTCAATTATTTGCTCCAATAGGCAATTGGTGCTCCTTGGACACGACTAGGGAAAGGGCAGAATCGACTGTTTTGGCCATGGTATCTCGATGTTATGTATTTATAATGCAACGGCATAGATTAGAAGATGTTGACACGACTTGCGGCGACAAAGAAGTTCCCAGTCTGACCATTGAAAAGTTCTGCGGCTCATCCGTTCGAAATAAGGAATCGCCGTCGTCCACAATTAAATCCTCTTGTGCTGGGCCAAGATCCTCATCACCAGCCCTCTCGAATGAGGAGCTAATGTTCTTGAAAAGAGAATCAGCACTTATTTGTTTATATGCATGGCATACGCACACATTCCTTGTGTCGACAAGTTGGTCAAAAACGACATGAGTGGAGCTAACTGCCACTTCACATCGCTGCCTTCTTGAGTTGCGATGAATACTACACCACCGCTTTCACTCTTAAACACACTTTCACTTAGGACGCCGCCAGCGAACGGTGGCGCTGTCCTTTAACGAAGCCGAAGTCGCGTTGCAATGATCTCCTAGCAAAAACAATCAATTGTGAATAGCATAATTAAACTCAATAAATATCAATACTTTCCCAGATAATTTTTGTCAACCCGCTATCATAATGCTTTTCATGGATGAGCTAGGGCCATTTTCTCCTCCAATGAAAAGTTGTTCAGCCTTTTTAATGTTTTTGCATAGTTGTCCTACTCATTTTAAAACTCCGCGCCAAAACACTTGTATGTACAAATATGGTGCCTACCGCCATGAGTACGAAAAATATGTTTTACATATATTTCACACCTACGAAATTATCTCTCATCGCGTGACTATCGGTTGACTATCGCGTGACACATTGACGTCGGGTGGCAACGCTCTGTTATCGATATGACAATTTCGCGCGTGAACTCCATACCAACTCACGAAACAGCAACCTGCGAAATCCGTGCGAAATCATTTTTTTTATATGGACTTTTTCATTTCGCGGGTATCTCCATACCAAGCTTATGGGAAAAATAATACTTTTATAAACGCTTCGTCTAGATCTTCACTGTTCAGAGATTTCTTGTAAATATATTTGCCAACTCTAATAACAGTTCGGGGGCATTTGCGTAAAATTCGTATGGCACTCTGTCTTCCCCTGGTGCCTTATTGCTTTTGACTTTTCGTAACATGTTTTTTATTTCCTCTATTGTTATGTCGCTATCCAATACATCGTCCCTATTTAGCTTTAAGGCGTAGTGCATTCTATTTATATGTCCTGTTGTGTTTAATAGGGTTCTGAAGTAGTCCTTGAAAGTGCTGCCAAGTATGTCTGAGCCAATTTGGTATGTCTGTGATCGCAACTCTCTTACGAGTGTCCACCAATCTTTACTGTTTTGGACGTCATTTATTTTAGTCTCTATGGTTGCGATGAACTGTTGCTTTTTTATGCTGCACAGGGTGTCGTATCTCTTCTTCAAATCCAAATACTCCGATTTGTGTTGAGCATCGTCAGAGTTTCGGTACCTGTTAAGGGCATTGAATACAGAAGTTTATAATTGTGTCGAATAAGGCAAAAGCGGCACAAAAAATTTGAGTGTTTGATTTAGATTTGCTCGCAGAGTAAATGCTGAGAGCAAAAGATTATCCACTGTGCGGCGTTCATTTGGTAACTGATTAAAACTTTACTTTTTCTTCTTTCTCTTCTTTCAGCCAATTGTACGGTCTGGCCGGCGGTGGTTCATTGTTTTTGCTTGCCCAAAATTCCACAGGAAATGCTCTATCTGAGCTCTGCCGTTTAGAGTGGTCGGATGGTCTGTTTGATGTCGCCTGGTGTCCATATGCCGCTGATATAGCAGCCACCGCTTCTGGTGATGGTTCGCTACAGATCTGGTCTGGATTGGATGCCGAGGCGGCCATTAGTCAGCTAACGCCCAAACAACCGCTCATCTGTCTGCAGGAACACAAGAATGAGATCTACAGTCTGGATTGGGGCGAGAAATGGAATTATCACACTCTACTCTCGGCCAGCTGGGACTGTACACTCAAGCTGTGGGATTGCAATCGGCAGAACTCGATAACGACATTTGTGGGACACAATGATTTGATTTATTGTGCAAAGTTTTCGCCATTGATAGCGAATCTCTTTGCTAGCGTAAGTACGGATGGATATTTGAACTTATGGAATTCTCTTGATTTTTCAGGTAAACCGCTGATGAGCATTGAGGCGCATGCCAGTGAGGTGCTGTCCTGTGACTGGAGTCACTTTGATCGAAATATTCTGGTAACTGGCGGATCGGATGGATTGATACGTGGCTGGGATTTGCGTAAGATGAGGACGCATGTGTTTGAGCTGTATTCGGGGGAATTTGCGGTCAGACGTTTGGCCTGCTCGCCGCATTCCGCGGCGGTTTTAGCCTCGGCTAACTATGATTTCACCACGCGGTGAGTTGGCAGCAGCATCAGAAAAGAAATTCAATTTATTTATTTATAAATTTTCTGTAGTATATGGAATTTGGAGCGTGGTGAAGCGGCACAGGAGATTAATGAACAGCATACGGAATTTGTTTGTGGCCTGGACTGGAATCCACATCGTGCTCATCAATTGGCCGATTGCGGTTGGGATTCCTTGGCTCATGTCTATACCCCTAAATGCCTAAGTGAGGTAATGGCCTAAACAATGACCGTGGAAAACAAAACACTGGAACCCAAAACAGAAACTGGAACTGGTACTCCAAAAATACTGACAAATGTGATAAGGCGCAAGTGGCGTCAAAATAGCCAGGCCTACTTACTTATTGGTGCACCAAGACGATAGCTGAGCTATAAGCCTCTAAGGACCAAAAGAAAAATAAAGAATGAAGTGTAAATAGTTGTGATAAATATATAACCATTCTATACTGTGTCCCAAAATTAAGACCAGTATTTGCTTTTTATCAAAAAATTATACAATTCTCTTTTTCTATTTCATGGTAATCCTAAGCTTAAGGCCACCATTAAGAAATTTTTTGTCGGATTTTATTACATTTTGCTGTAGGAAATATTTACTATCTGTTTAATTTTCGATCTCAATTTCTGGCCACGGTAGTTTAACAGCAGGCAGGTGCTTGAAATGTCAATAAAATGTTAACCTCCATTTAAGTGATTAAAACAAGCAGCTTAAACTACCCAGCTTGTTTCCTTTTCTTTAAGTTTAAAATTTAATCTCCCCCCGTGGGCCATAATTTGCACTTAACCAGAACTTAACGGCACTCGCCACTTGGTTGGCCCAAACGAGAAGAGAAGACCCTTTTTCCGGTTGGACTCTCTGACCAAACAAACACGCAATAAAGCGCTAATTTGGTTCAACATTTTATGGCCCAACATTCCCAGAATTGACACAGTCAACAAGCTGTGCCAAAAGGTGTGCCCACACTCGCACCTTCTTCGCATTGGGTGTGAAAAGTCAGTCAGCAGCTTCGGCAGCCTGCCCTCTGAATCCTGTCATTAGTTTTGGTCTGGCACTAAACTTTAGCCTGCCACTTCGGGCAAATATTTGTTTTGAAGCCAATTTGCGCTGATTTCTTTTGGCATCCAGTCAAATGTGGCATAGCAGCTGCTCCTGCTGTTTCGTGTGAAGAACGATCCCGGCAATTATCTCTCCTTTTTCCAAAAAAAATAAAATAAAATTGATATTAATGCTTGTTTGTGTTAATAACAATCGAAATTTGGTACTGAGAAAGTTGCTTGATATTAGGGGAGAAGCTGAATGTTGATTGAATAAAATAAATAATCAACCACTTGGAGAAGACTTCAACATAATTGAAGATGCTGCAATCGCCAACGGAATTGAACACGAAAATGTATACAAAATGTTAGCAGGATCGTATTTAAGTAGGGAATTTTGTAAGATTTAC
>JAEIFU010002053.1:0-51793 GCA_018904235.1 Lordiphosa stackelbergi
CTCGGTAGTGAATAGCATTCGAAAATACGGACTGGGAAGCCAGTTACTAACAGAGCGTTGAATGAATCCCACAGCCGAAATGTTTTCATTAATAAAACAATATCTCAAATTACTAAACTATTAAATGATTTCACGGGACGGTATTGAAGAAGTTCCCGTTTTAGACACAATCAGGCATTTTTGAACATGCACGGAGTGTTTAAGGACAATGAGTTGAAATTGTGCTGGGCCTAGGTTCAAGTCCGGGTTAGTTGAAGTGGACTATTCGTCCAAACTCGATTACCAAAAACGGTTTCCAGGTAGAAAGTAATAGTTCCTTTCTTAGACTGCCGTTTATTATATCGAACCTGGGTTTTGGTTCAGGCTTGGTTCATAATTTACTAATATCGTTTGAGATATATTTTAGTGCGACCAGCGCAATAGTTTTTAGCTCCTTAGCCATTGGCCTTTTAATCAATACTTAATTAATTGCTGACGTAGATATTGTTTAGTTCTCTACCAAGGTCGCACCTTCTGTGTATCAATAAATCGACGAACTAGAGTTTAATTTGCCGTTTAACGAACGACTTTATTTCCGCTTTTGAAGTCGTAATATAGAACTTTCAAAAGATTTTGGGAAAAAAATTGAAGCGGTTAAAAACACTATATTTGATCGAATTTTATGGGAAACAATAAATTAAACGCATGTTCTAATCTTACATTTACTAATCGCTATTGTATATATTTAGTTTCACGGACGGGTGCTAGCGCGATTTTTCTCATTTTGACATTAAAATTGCTTAATTTTGCGGCAAAAATATACATGTACTTTCGCTATCTAAAATCTTTTTGATGGTACAAGGGTTATACAAGAATGCTTAAGAAACCAGAGAAACTATGCCAATGCATTTGACTGTAAGTTTTTCTACGCATTAAAGCAGAAACCACATAAATATGATGATGATGGAAAAAATGTCACGTTCGAACATGTCACGTATCACAGAGATAAAAATATTTTGTACAAAAAATGAACTCCAGATTTATAAATCAAATAGTATACGCTTCCAAAGAACTATTCATGGTGATAAGATATTACGGATTTTTTGGGCTAAGATATTGTGTTAGGTTTCGCTTACAACTTTGTCTTCTTATAGCCTACTTCTGCGAAAACCACTCTGTTTTTGTCACTTTAGAATAGCTCAATTTAGTCATTATTCTTGGAAACCGAATTTCACTTGCTATACACTTTAACACTAATTAAAGTCTTGCTAAGAGCTATATTATACGTAAAAACAGAATTAAAATTCGATTTAATTCTGACTTCTTTCATTTGTCAATTTAGACGGTCACGGTCCCACAGAGTGGAAATCCCCTTCCGCTAGTTTGGATATTTTTTTTATTTTGAAATGGCAATGCCCGACTCAGCACTATTATTTTCGAAGCTCTAAAAAAAAACTGACTAAAGATATTCTTTCAAGCGAGCCTTTTTCAAGCAGAAGAAGTCCAGTTCGGCAGTCCAGAGTTCATGAAAATTTAAAAGGTCCGGTGCGATTGAGTCAAACCCAAACTGAACTGGTTCACAGGTTCGGTTCTGGACCGGCTAGAAATTGGAAGCTTCTTAGCATGAAAGGAAAGCATTTGCACATATTTCCCCCAAACAATTTAATGGCATTAAACATCATAATTTTCCCAGAAACGTTCTCAAATAAAGCAGATGAAAACTGAAAAGGTTCTCCACATTGCTTCGGTGGACGATGGCAAGTGTTTTGGAGTATAATTATATGTCGCTAATGTATCTTTTATATTTTAAATGGTACCTACGGTACGTACCCGGTATACCGAAATAAAATCCAGTGTACGGTACGGAACCAAATACCAAAATAATATTAGAACAGAACAAAGACCTTCTACCCAAACATTTTTAAAGCTTGGTTCGAAACTGTCGGCACTTTCTCTTCTGTTGTTTAAACAACGATTACAAAATATATAAATTTATCTAATATAATTGTAAAATTTGAATTAAAAATCTTCAATAAAATATTTTCCCCTATATACTAAAGTTTTTTCCCCACCTCAGTAAATCAGCAGATTCTCCCATCCCAGTTCTCCATTTAACGCCATGACTACCTCTTTTTCAAATTCTCTTAAACAGGAGCATCAACCTACAAAATGCTGCATGTCTTCCAACTAATTGCTGTTACATAGTGAGCATATGACACCGTTAACAGTCCTCTTGGACAGCCATTCAACCATAGCAAATCCCTCTCGCCGTTGGTCGAACAGCTCATGCAGTTTGACCTCATGGTTTAAATCTTGATATTCTCACTGCGCTTCCAGTCTTTTAAATGTTCTTCGGCTCTCTTCTTTTAGTGCAGTGAGAAGCTGTATGTTGCCTTTGATCCATCCAGCGTGCGATGCGTTGCTCTTCAGAGTAACTCCATTTGGCTCACACAAGTTTTGAAGTTTAGAAAACCATCCCAAGTTATTGCGCATCATTTTCTTAGCCAGAACATGCGGAAGTCGAGATTCTTCGTACTCAAATAGTGCTCGTGCCAAGTGTAAATGTGCCCATCTTCTCTTCTATGTGCTTCTATTGCTAAAATGTAATTCGGCGCACAGTCTGGCAGCTTAAGTATCCTTTTGATAAAGCCTCGTCGCTTATTTCTCCTCCCCATATTTGAGCTCCATAGCACTGCACCGTTCTGCTGATAGAGTTGAATATTTTCCATTTTGCAACTAGATTTGGGGTTGCCTTACCACACTGAGTGTATACTCGCTTTCGCTTCTCTCGTTCTTGCTGCTACAGTTTTTTGAAATTCATTGATGGCGTCTAAGCAACTCCAAGGTATTTGTACTCCTGTTCTACCTTCACAGGTTCTACCTGAAATGTCCAATCTCGGAATTCGTTTTATTAGGGGGTGCCACAGAAACCTCTTCCAACCAAATTCCAACCGAATTCAAAATCTTAGGTGCCACAGAAATTTCTTTTGGTTGGTCTCAAACCTCAAATGTTTTGTTAGGAGATTTTTGCAAAGCTCTTTTCTCACTAGCGCCTTTGTCGAAGTGGCGCCTTCTACATGACAGCTAGCGGATTAAGGGATGGAAACTAATACCTCATGTTTGGCGCCAACAAATTTTTAAATTTTTGCATTATATTGGTGGAGAATGCGACTTAAAATTGAATTAATATTTAAAAATGCATCATAAAACATATAACACAATCAAAAAATTTCAGTTAATCATTAAATTAACCCACATCTAAAATAAGGGAATTTTTTTGGCGAGAGATTCAGCCCTGTTTTTTAGAGATGGAACATCAATTGGAACATCTGGTGTTCCAACTAGATTTTCTAATTAAAAAATGAAATCTCTAGAAGTTCTGTGGCACCAACGAATTTGTCGAGAGATTTACAAACCAACCGTCGTTAAAATCTCTAGAGATTTCTGTGGCACCCCGATTAACCTTCCATGCCCCACAGTGTGCAGTATAGCTCTAGTTTTCCCAATCATTTGTCGAAGTGTTGAGGGATTATCCGCTGCAATAACAATATCATTTGCATAACAGCCTTATCACCTGCTATGTGCTCGCGAAGATCGTTCAGGTACAGCGCAAAGAGCAATGGTGACATAAGACTTCCTTGTTTCACCCCGTTCATTGTTTGAAACTTCTCCTCGAGTTCTTCTACTGTTTGGAATCATCTTCGTCGACACACCTTGTCGTAGTAGCTTGTATAGAAGAAGTTGACGAGGTACTTGGTCAAAAGCAGCCTTGAAGTCCACAATAAGCTTTTCTTTATTAGTAAATGGGCAAGTTGAAAATGTGTGTAACCATAACACGAACATTGTGTGTTTAACGACCTTTAATTTAATCAAACCATTAATAAGTTAACGTTGTCTCCTAATTCTCCATATGTTTGCATCATCTTCAAGGAGTAATACAACACAAATATTCAAAGGTATTTCTAGATGGTCATACTCTGTTTCATTGGTTTACATCTCTAAACTTTCATCAGTGGACACTATCCACCTAAATGGTGCAGACTCTTCTTTCATACCGATCCTCCATGTTTTTTACAACTAATGCAATGTCTCCCTCGTTTGACTGACTAAGCCAGACAGTCTAATCTCACATAATTGCACAGCTGCGCTGGCAACTGCCTCTGCGACTTGGTGCTCACCTTTACAGTTTGTTTGCTACGGTGGTAGTGGTTTCCTCCCCGCTCTACCAGTAACCAATAGTTTGGGCGTCAGCTGTGATACCGCGGTTCTTTGTTCCTATTAAATGTACTATTCCTGTCCTCCCAATTGATTAGCACAATGGCGGCCCCAGCTCTTAACTTTAGCTGAACTATTGAATATCCGTCGAGACCAGCTGCAATTCGAATTTTTAAATTTGTTGTGCTCTCTCTTCGTGGTTGTTCGCTGCACAACTCACTGATGGTTCGGTTCGACATTCGTTGGATTAATTATATCCCCCTTTTATGAATTGGGAAAAATACTATTAATGAAACTTTTCTCAAGACCAGTGAAACATTTAATACCATTTCAAACGCACTTAAAAACATTTCAGAAAAACCCAATCTTAGAACTGGTTAATGGGTATTTCTTTAATATTTTCCGGAGGATGCAAGCTGCTTGGAGTAGGATCTCCATACCCACCCGACACACAAGCGAAGGTTCGCTTTAAGCGAAAGTTACGCGAAGAACTTTATTCGTATTTTGTTTAGTTTTAGCGAAACTCTTTGTGAGTTCCCTTTTATCTTGCTTCTCTCTGCAGCAGGTAGAAAATGAACCAAAACTACGCCGCGTCGCCGTCGACTTTGACTTTGCGTTTTCAGTATGTCTTTGAAGCTCCTATACGTAGGCCGGCGCATGGTGAAATTAACATTATTATTTTAAATTATATTGAAATATTAATTCCACCATGGGCCGGCACTTATAATTTGGCTTAGCAAACTGCCGGGCGTCAATTATTTAATCGGTAAACAATTATTGTTTTATGTGGTTTAAAGTTCATGATTGTATTCTGCAAAGTGCTGTTGCCTATTTGTTAATTGCTTATTGTTTAAATCAGGCCAATCAAAAGGAAGCAACCGCTTTTACACAAAGAAATGCCTGAAAGCAGCTGCAATGGGAGCCAAAGCGATGACTTTAAATAAATATTGTTCTAAAAAATTACAATTAATTCGAGTTTTATTGTACATAAAAATTTTAGGAACGAGTGAAAATGAAACTCGTAAACGTTCGACTCAACATTCGCGAGCGAATTCGCATGCGAATGTTCGCCTACGAATGTTTGCCTGCCACAAACTGAGCGACACAAGTATCATAAACGAACGTTTGGCGAATTCGTAAACGAAGGTTTTGTTCGATTTTTATTCGCTTTGAGGTTCGCGCGCGAATTCGCGGGTGGACTTTTGGTCGGGTGGGTACTTTATTCTTAGGGACTTTAATCCGATGGCTAGGCATAACACTTTGCAGAGTGGCCCGGATGGCGCAAAAAACAGTATTACAGCATTTCGTTAGCTGCACAATTATACGATGCGATCATCTCCGATATTCATTCGAATTAATATTAAGAATTTTGTCAGAATTTTGTAATTTAAAAAAAAACTCTTTATTGATTGCTGCGTTGGAAATCCTTATGTCGGTATTCTTATTTCGGTATCCTTATTTCGATAGATGCACTGTGGTCTTTCATTTGGCGGAATACCAAAACAACGAAAAAGTATATTCCTGGCACACTTTTATTTACATAAAGTTTGGCAAAAATTATTAGTTTTGAGCCTGGATCTAGTTGCATTCGAATGTAATTGCAATTGCCTAATTAGTTGATTATTTTTCTATTCAATAAATTGACCGCCATATAGAAAACGACCTTTCTTTTTATTTACCCCATTTGAAAGCCACTCATCAATCATTTTAACAAGTTTTAAGCTTTTTTTTGTAGCCATCAAATGGCTGCAGTCATTTTTTGTTCCTCCTTTTTTTGCCCATTTTGGACAGTATTTATGCGTGTGTTTTTTAACACTTTTGGTATTTTATGGCTCAGTCCTTTGGTAATGGAATCCGTGTCGCGCTATATCCGACCACGCCCCCAAAAGCGGCGAACATGCCTCTCGATACTTTAATGGCCATGTCACGCCCACTGGTGGGTTATTTGATTAAATTGCAGACACACGTAACTACATATAATTGAATTTTACAAATAAAATTGCATATAACCGAGAAACAATAAATTTGCAGCAATTTACTACTCAGTTGATTAACAAGTCGGCTGGTCATCAGAGTGAACTTGGGCATCAATCGCAGTGAAAATATCTTTGATTGGTAAAAGTATCGAACTTCTTATTACCAACCTGCAACGGCTGGTTCGGAATCGACAAAATGTCCAAACTAAACACCAAATTTTTGTAGATTTTGGAATAATTTGAAAAGAGCTCTTAATTGTACATTGTACATATATATCGATAAGATCGAAAACGATGGTCACACTGTATAGAAAATTATTTAGAGAGGTGGACAGAGTAAACGAAGAAGTAAAAAAAAAAAAAAAGAAGAAAGAACAAAAAAAAACCAAAAGTAAATTGTATATAGAAAACCGTGTAAATAAAGCACGAAAGCGGGCTCACCGATTTATACTTTAATAATTTCTAAGTAAAGGCTCTTACCTCTCTAGGTACACAGAGTATATTAAGTTTGTGCAAAAGTATGTAACAGAAAGAAGGAATCATTTCCAACCCTATAAAGTATATATATTCTTGATCAGCATCAACAGCTGATTAATTTTATATTTTAATAGTTATTCTGCTATTCACGGGGCGGGGGAACAAATCAGAGAAAATTAAAATGAAAACTTACTTAGCTTCCATTAGACATATCCCATGAATCCCCGTGCAGCAACACCATAGTCAAGTCCCAACTAAAAGCCTGCGACTAAACTGCCACTGCATTTGCGCACGTTCAGGCCAGAGAGCTCCAGTTTTAATCCTTTAATGTGTGCTGCCGACTGCGACTCCAAACGTCATGAGTGTCTGCATTTGCATCTGTGTCCCTTTTCGCGCTAGCCAAACCCATTATTTTTGTTTTTGTTGTAATTTGCATCATTTTCGCGGCTGTTGGCAGAGGCAACGCCGAGTGCAGTAGCAGCAACAGCTCATTGTTTGCGGTGTTAATATTTGGCGTCTGGCACCAGGAGACAACAAGGACAACAACGTCATCATCATCCTCATTCTCATTGGGCTGGCATACGGCCGTATGCCATTTTATTGTCATTTCTTTGTATTTTTATGTTGTTTGCATTTCGTGTAATGTCATTGCACTTTTTGTGGCGTTTAATAACCATCCTTCATTTCCCCTCTCTCTCTCTCTCTCTCCACCGCTCGTTGCAGCATGTACATTCCGCTGATCTAGCCATTAGTATACCGAATAATCCTGGTCTGGATGATGGTGCCTCTTATCGTCTGGACTATAGTCCGCCATTTGGCTATCCGGAGCCAAACACAACAATTGCTTCAAGAGATATTGGCGATGAGATACAATTCTCGCGTGCTTTACCCGGTACCAAATACAATTTCTGGCTGTATTACACAAATTTTACGCATCACGATTGGCTCACCTGGACGGTGACCATAACGACGGGTAAGTGACTTAACTAATTCATGGGTGTATCTATTTTCGTTACCCAAAAACACCCTGTGTGGCAAGAGCTGGAAGTGAAGTTATCCGAGGGCTATTTAAAGCGTACTTAAAACCAGCAAATCAAAACGAAATCGAGAAACGGTATTCAAGAACCGATATTCTTTGAATATAATTTCGGATAATTAGTATGTTAAATACATTTTTTGACTTTCACGCAGGCGTTACTTGCGTCAGCTCTGAAGTAAGTAGCTTTCAATAAGCATCTCAAACTTTGTCGGAGAATTGAGCAAACCCAACATTCAAAAATTCTCGAGCTCACATACATCACATTCCACGACAGAGTTGTTGAGCACTTAAATCAATGAATTATTGGACTCCGCACCTTTACTTCATTACTTTATATTGATCCCGAGATCAGCAAAGTCTGCTTCTTCGAAGCCATCAAAATCTCAAATAGCAGGGGTCGGCAAATAACACATTCACATTTTGGCTTTCCGTATGTGTGTGTGTAGCCACTGACACGAAGTTTATTTTTGCTAGGTGTCATTGTTGGCGACAAGCTCATACTATCGCTGCACTTTTTGTATGCACAGACAATAGCGACTCCACTTCTTAGAAAAAAAACTGTACACAGAGTGACCGTACGACAGCGAGAAACATCAAAGTTTTTAATGCAAGTGGTCAATTGGACATACTTAAACTTAAAATAGACAAGTCTAACAAAAAAATGTATACCCATGCAGAGGGTATTTTTCTCTAGATGTTTGTAACGCATCTCCAACCACATTCTTCATTTAATACAGGCATTTGGTTCTAAATCACTCTTGTACACTTTTAAACTCATAAGTTCTTGATTTTTAAACCGTTATGGAGTAAGTTTGTGATCAATTTTGAACCAGTTGTTATCAAGTACCACGCTTTCTTTATTGCTTTGGAATCGAAATTAAATCGGGAATCTTACCTTAGATATACAAACTGCACATACACTTTTAAAATTGTAGATCACGATGATTTTATTCTAATTGAATCAGGCTTTACAAGCAGGGCTGCAAACCGGTTCGAGTCGAACCGCCCCCGGAGTTGGAGACTCAGGATTTTTGGAAGTCCATACCGAACCCGAACCGGAGCAGGTTAATTTATATCCGCTCGAACCTTAGCACCTAAACCGGGCAAAAATAGTCAAAAATGGGTTCGGTTCAAAAATTATAAAAAATTTTTCAGATGTTTGTACTTTGCCATTTTCCAATATATCTGAATGCATACTAAGTAAAAATGTGGCATGAAAGAACTCCTGATCTTTTTTTGAAAAATTTGGGAAGTTTTTAAATTTAGAAAGTTTTATAGAACTTCTGGAAAATATGATATAAAAAGTTTATGAAAAAACTTTTCTAAAAATTAAAGTATGAGAGATTTGTCTGATAACACAGGATTTTTTTGGCGCTGAATTGAAATCAATTGTCCGTATTCAACCAGCACGTAAGGGTAACTATATATTTGCATAATCGTGTGTTACGAGAGGTTTGTTTACATTTCGTGTCCACACTAAGCTACCTTTTCTAACGAAAATAGGATTCATGTTAGCTGAATTGAATGACGTTACAGAAAACCCAAGAACAAAGTTTTTATTTTGCTCATAAGATACAAATTGTTGGATTTTAATATGGAATGTGGTTATTTTTTGACAAAATCGATTTGTCCCAAGTTTTTTTTTTGATTTGAGTTTAGCGACCAAATATACATATGGAAAGTTTGCTATCTTCTCTGTTGCAAAAGCTTGTAAAACTGTGTAATTAGGTCGAACTTTTCTAGCCACTTTTTTAAAAATTATTCAAAATGAACTTTGATTTTAAAGCAAAATATACCTTAAAATAACTATTACTGAGCTCATATATTTTATTCCGAATATCAAGGCTCTGAACTTCCAAATATGTATGAAATGTTAAAGGTTTTTCCATTTAACATGCATTCTTTTTAAGTCAGAGAAATCAAAACAAGCCTGAACCCCGGCTCGAACCTGAACCTAGGTTCAGCGAGCTTCTAAACCGGCTCCGTGAACCCGAACCCAAAAAGTTTCAAGGGTTCGAACCCCGGAGTGAACCCTTCCCCGATTTTTGGAGGTTTGCAGCCCTGTTTACAAGCCTGCATTCTATATACATTGCTACTCCCCCCTTTAAAATTTTAAACACAAAACGAAGCAGTGACACTTACTTGTCAATTGCCGTCAATTCAATCTTCATAATAATCTAAACTCATAAAAACTTTTTTTAAAACTTCTGGATTTTTTAGTCCGGTCGATCTTTACCTTTTTTTAACCCGAATTCCTGTCAATCTTGCTTCATATAAGAATACTAGCTGAACCCACCACGACTTTGTCCGCGTCCAAGGTTTTAAGAAATTGCAATTGTGTTGTTTTATTTATAAAATATTTTAAAATTTTGAGTGGTAAATGCAATGGCATGTACACCTCTTAAATTTTTCCCTATCCCGTCCTAAGGAACCAACTAAATTTTCTAGGCGCTCGAAAATTCCGATATTATATATTTTTCCCTTCCGTCAAGTGGTTGTGAATTTCGGGTCTACCGATAGTTCATCCCAATTGTGGATTTCACAGCAGCATCAGCACTGCTTGCCCATAATTGGGAAGGTATAGATTCCAAAGTCTTTTTCAAAAATTTAAGAGTCAATATTTTTGAATAAAATTTCGACATAAGTCCCATTTCGTTAAACCGTTAAACCATTAATTACGAACTAAATATCAAAACAAATGCAGTCACTCTTCAATTATAATTCAATTCAAATTGGCTTTTCCTTTTTTCCCACCCCTTACTTCGCAGCACTTGACTCTTTCCCCTCGTCAACCTTCCTGCGCTCTCCACTCTTTCCCGTCCCCCCCTCATACCTTACCCCCTTCATTACTGACAGAAGCGTTGTCGACTGAGCAAATTGTCTCTCTAATACTCATTCTCCATGAAATTGCCTGATCGCCTCAATTCATTTGATGTGGCCCATATAAACTTTTCTTTGGCGTTTTCACCCACTTCGCGGACAATTTTTGCAAATTTTCTTTCTTAGTGCGCGCCTGCATAACTAAACGAAGGTCTATGCCAAATCTTAGATCTCCACGCAATATACTTTGAAAACTCTGGAACTAAACCACAAAATCAACTAATAGAGCAGTGTATGGCAGTAGAAGAAGTAGACGTCAGATTTTGTGAGTCGGGCCACAATTTTTAAAAGTTGATGTATTTCAAAGCCCACTTGCAAGTTTCAGCTGGCTTTTGAAACCGATTGGTGGACAGCTTCATTGAAGGGATTTTTTATTTGTTCCCAACTAAAAATTAATATCTTAAACATGAAAGTTCCAGTCTTTTTGAAAACACCAAATGTTAGTTAGTTTAGGGAGTTGGTATACGGGGTAACAGGAAAATATAGAATTACTATTATAAATATTAAAAAAAAAATATAGTAGAGAAATACGCGTTGTTAAAAAACAAAAAATTTTTGGAAAACCGTTGGGGGGCGAGCTATTTTCTTTTAAAGAAAAAAAAATTTTTTAACGCGGTAAAAAGAAGACCCATAAGCAGTTTTGGCTGGATTATATGGTCAGTCGGACCTACAATATTAGGTTTTACCTTGAGCGCTAAATTTTTGTCGATCGCTTAATCTTGACCCATCAATTATTTTGTTGAAATTTGTCTACCACACGTCAAATAATTTTAATCGAAATTTTGAAACTTCCTGGACAGTTCGTTGGCTTAGCCCAGCAAATTTGGTGTGCGTCAAATTTGTGTTTCACTGAAACTATTGTGGTATGTCGATAGCCGCAGTCAAATTATCGGCTTAGTGCGATACATTAATATCTAGTTAATCGAAATCTCTAAAGTAAATAGTAAATAAATAATAACATTTATAAAAAACTGAAATGGACAAAAAAAGACGCAATCAAAATCTATTAATTCTTTGTCTTGGTGCTGCATCTTTGCATGCAAAATTACGCTCAAAATAAGAGGTAAAACGAAACGCAGTGAATGGGTGAGTCCATGGGTGAAGCGACGTGATACCGATGGATGCTGCGTAAAATTAATAAAGGAGTTGGAGCTAGAAATGAATTGTACAACCAAATACAAAAAACAGAATTACAAAATCTCTTCCCGATTTCTTTCCACGAATTTTTAAGAAACATGTAAAATTTAGCCCTCTAGACCAGAAGAGGGCCTTGATAAAAAACCTATATTATTGTAGTTTATCTTACACCATTATGCTAATTCTTATCCAAATTAGATAGCCAAACTGATTTAAAAAAGTCCTAGCAATTAAAATACTGGGACAAACATCATAAGTTTGCCAAAGCTTATTTACATTTGACTTTCTTCGAATCTTTTACACCAAGTCCTGAATTGTAATCTAAACGCACTTTAATAAATTAATAAAATGAAAATTTTGCAAATTTCGCGGGTTTATTTGTCCATTAGTTACATATATTTTCAAGTCCAGGTTATCAACTATCTATTTGACAATATAATCCTATCACCATTTGTGCGTGAAACCGCTTTCATAAACACTCTTAAAATAATTTTGCGAATTTAGACCATTTAAATAGACGTTATATAGCCTACGTTCAAGTCCAATCAATCAACTACCTGAGTGCCAAATTTCATCGAAATCAGTTAGGCCATTTGTGCGTGATTGAGTAACAAACGGGCAAACATACAAACTTTCACATCTATAATACTGGTAAAATACTCTGTACCGAATGTACATATATTTGGGTTCAGCACTTGGTGTTAATAAGAAAATGTTGAATACTTTTTCGGCCTTTCCTGAAGGAACACAACTTCTGCTAACACATAGTTAATGCCTTAACATGCATGTTAATGCACTGTTAATTAACATAAGGGAGGGCTATTAAACCTTTCTTCTCCTAAGTATACCCGTACTCCAAGGCGGACAGGGCCGATTTTAACTACACAAGGCAACACAATTCGATTTTTTCCAGTATATTGAAGGGAAGGTAGTGATTCTGAATGAGATTGGTGTGCTGAACACGAATCTGTTTTCAGAAATTTGTTCAAAGAACTGCATCGGTGCAAGATGCTTTTTAAAAACATAGCCAAACTCGCGCTTTAACAGCATTGCGCGACTGCAGCGTCCAGTTAAGTTGTGTGTGTATAAAACATGCAAAATCGAGGGTTCAGGGTATTTTATAATCGGGGCACTCGACTGCAGCGGTCTTACTTGCTTACTAACTTAACTTTAGTACAGATTTGTTCCTGACTTTTTATCCTTTTACAAACTTTAAAAATGAATTGATTGATTTTAGTCTAATGGAGAGGTTGTTTCTGAAATGAATGGTCGTTCTAAAGATTTGCATAAGAGAAATAAGATTTTCGTTCAGGCCTTAACCAATTTAACCAAGTGCAAACAGTTTTTAACGCTTAGGTCTTTGATTTCTCTAGGTGTTTTGCTTGATTACTTTGCCAAATTTCCGTCAAATTCATCAAATGCTCGAATTAAGTATAATTTAGTTTTGCCTTCTGGCCCTTGGTGCATTTGGCTAAATGTTAAAGCAGCGGCGACTGGTTTTGTGTCGACGATATCTTCAATTTCTCACTTTCTTCGTTTAACCGTTTATTTTTGTTTTTGCTGTGTGAAAAGGAATTTCTTTGAACGTATAATAAAGTTAACTGCAGTTGTCGTTAGCTAACAACAAAAACCATCTACGCAATCGTGAAGGGTGCGTGTGAGTGGTCACTTCCATGTCCATGCACAGAGAACAACAAATCCAATGAGTCCCTGGGGTAATTTATAGGCATAGACTGCCAGGGGTTAGACGCTCCAGGTGTTGTTCTGTATAGATATCCATCCACACCCTAAGCCATTCTCCCACCCATCCACCCAACCTTCAGGCAGGCCCCCACCCACTCTGATTGATTTTATTTCTAGTGGCATTTCGCTCATTAGGAAAACGAATGTTTTGCATCCCCTCTGACCCAGGCACTTGTAATTTCCGCCCCCCGGTTCGAGTCTGTTTGTCTGGCAAAACGGAAACGGGATATGTATCGGCTGCAATTAGCACCGTTCCAATGCGTTGCTTGCACTACTTCAACTACTTTTGCTGCTGGATTGTTGCACATTTTTGGCTAATGGCTAATGGATGGGTGACAACAAGAAAAGACAATTAGTTTGGGAAGCCCCATTACTTCATTGGCTCCTGGTCATTACTACTTAAGGGTCCGTTTCCACATATTTGTCATAGAAACGCGGATTCTCTTTGAATCCGAATCGTATTTTAGTTTCAATGTCGGTAAATACGAGGGGCTCCGGAATGACCGAAAAGAACCTAAACCTTGTACCAGTACAGTTTCGCTTCTGAGTGCATCAACTAGACCAGAGAGACTGTGTCTCTCTAACACAGTGATGCATGACTTCGGCAAGCGTTCGCTGTGAATTGGCGAGTATGTTCGTCCCCCAGGGTCTATGGCTGGGGAACTCTGAACTGGACTGTAAGGTTGGCACTTAGTTTGCATATTTGGTTAAATCGTAAGCGTGAAAAAAGAATCTGGCTTAGCAAAACTTTTGTAGTATGAAATAGTAATTAAATATATTACATTTTATATTCATAGACCCTCATTATAATGCAGGGTTGCAAACTGATCAGGAAAAAGAACTAGTTCGTTTCAGTGGTTCATGAAGTACATAGTTTTTAAACCACCGATTCTGTTTATAATCAGGCATGTTCTCAATTCCATTTATAAAGAATTTTTTTGTTATTGATGTGAAACATCTTTAATTTTGGTACGGAAGATTTTAGTAGGAGTAAAATTTGATTTCAGCGTCACGTGACGCTGTGAAAGAGGACTGAAAGAGCGGGAAAGAGGTGGAAAGACTTAACAGTGACTTAACAGTGACTAAACAGTGACTTAACAGTGATTAAACAGTTAATAAGCAGTGACTAAACAGTGAATTAACAGTGACTGAAAAGTAACTAAATAGTGACTGAACTGTGACTGAACAGTGACAATATAAGGACTAAACAGTGACTCAATAGTGACGAAATAGTGACTGAAAAGTTACTTAACAGTAATAAAACAGTGACTAAACAGTGACTAAATATTGACAAAACAGTGACTAAACAATGACTGAACAGTTACTTAACAGGGTCTGAAGAGTGACTGAATAGTAACTAAACAGCGACTTAACAGTTGACTTAACAGTGACTGAACAGTGACTAAACAGTGACTAAACAGTGACTAAACTGTGACTGAACAGTGATAAAACAGTGACTAAACAGTGACCGAGCAGTTTCTTAACAGTGACTTAAAAGTGCTTTAACATTGAATAAACGGTGCTTTTTAGGGATTTATTTGGTACTCGAACTCCCTTTTAGTTTTCTTCTTTTGAAAGATTGCCATTGCTGATTTATATACAATTGAAAGAGCTTGTGATTTTGAAATTAAGCCCCGTAATTTGGCATCATGTTTCACATCAAACCTTTGATAAAACCACACCTATTTTCGATCGTTTCGCTTGGAATTCTGGTATCTCATTTGTTTATCTAGTGCCATTTCCGCTTGGTCCAGTGGTTTGCAAAAAGTAAAATAAGTGTTATTTCAATCGAATTCAGAACACAAACGGAATTGCCTCCGATTTACTTTTCAAAAAGTTGTGGAATTGAGGACAGGCCTGAATATGGTTTTTTAACGAAATCAAGACGCGGTTCGGTAGTTCACTCTCAGTATTTGGGCATTCAAAACTATAAACTAACTATGTTTTGGAGAGCAGGGATGCAGTAGAGATTGTAAGCTCTATAAGAACGTACCTACAAATTAATAAACCGAGAAAATCAACGCTTAATAGGGCTACCAATTGAAGAATGTTCTGTTCTTTCAAGAATGCGTGAACAGAGACGACCATTGCAGGAGATGGACAAAATCCGACTGTAACCCGACAGATTGGTGTCCTTCAAGAATTAGTTGGAAAAACTCTACAGCGCTAAAACGATGGACGATTTTTTATTTAGCTAATTTTTTTAATACAATTTCCTAAAATTGAGGACACTTTTTCCGATGAAACGAACCGAACCGTAACAGAACCGGTACAGAATACGATTCGGTTTGATTTTTGAACATTGTCTATGTTGAAGAGAAAGCAAAAATTTTAGCTTTTGGGTAGTTGAACTTGTCAATAAGTGAAGTATCGAAAAGAATTGGTAGAAACAGTAAAGTAGTTTCTGCATTTTTGCGCAATAAGTCGGGATATGGTAAAAAGAGTGATTTCCTACAGAGCGCCTGCTCAATTTTAAAAAAAAGCATCGAAACTCTCATGACTCGATCCCAAGGATTAGATCAAATCAGAGATTAAAACCGTAACCGAAACCGTAACTCTTAACCGCTAAAAACAGTTTAAAATTTGTAACCGAAACCGTAACCGTAACCGAAAAAAATTTTTCTTATAACCGTAAACCTATAACTTTTATTACCATAACCGGTTATCAGAACCGAAACAGAAACAAATATACGGGTTAATTTCGGTTTTCCTCTACTAGTAAAATTTTCGATAAACGTATATCAATGCCGGGATAATGTAAAGGACAGAGAAGTGTGCTTGTGTTAGTGAGCAAGAGAGCTCTCTCCAGACTACAGCCTACAACTTTCATTCAATTCAGTGTTCACCGATTCACACAACCATAAGTTCGGCTCGCGTTTACATAAAAACATGAGTGACTTCGGCCCCTGGTAGCTATGGCTGGCTGGCTCAGGTCTAGACCTGTGCAAGCCTAATGAAGAGGACAAAAAAATATGCCCTTCTCTTTCTGACACTGAGTTATGCATGACCGGCTCTGAAGTAAATTTTATGTACGCACAATGAACATTTCACATACATACATTGCGCCGCACTATTGCTGACGGCCACAAAGAAAAGAGAGCGAACGAGAAAGAGTGAGTGCAGCTAACCAAAATCTTTACCCTCCTCATCTTTCCATATACATATGTTTGTGATATTACACTGGATGCTGGCTTAGCCGATCCATAAATGTACGACTTCGGCCCAAATTTGGCATCAGCTAATTCTGATTTTTTCTGTAACCTTAGGTTCTATCTTGATTCAATGGTAATTTGAAATCAAAAACAACTCAGAATTGACCAAACTATAGTCTCACGAGTTAGAGTTTAAAGAACCAAGTCCATTCGAGAATAAAGCTAACCTATGTGCAATATTTCTTGATCCGAGATATAATCTGTCTTTATCTGCCGATCAGAAAATTAACTGTATTAAATTGTTGGACAACTATAATTCGATTGATTTATCAAGGGAAAACAGTCCACATCCAAGTTGGTCGGAAATTCCAGCAGTTCGAATTAAAAACAATCTGACATCTTTATTAAAAATATGGCTTGACAGAGGACACATATTACACAGGAGTAGAATTTATAATGCATGAATTGCAAAGTTTATAATTCATACTAATAACCGTAACCGTAACCAAAAAACCCCGAAACAGAATTACGTTAATAACCGTAACCAGTACCGTAACCGATATCCCACAACCGTAATATTAACGTAACCGGAAAAAACGATCGGCCAAAACAGTAACCGTAACCCAAACCGTTATTCGTTTCGGTTTTAATCTCAGGAGCAAATACAGGCGTTAAAGCGAGCTTATCCACAATTCAAAGAGTGATAAATAAACTAAGACCTAAGAAAAAACCTCCTCTTAACTTGGCCCTTACTACCACAACTACTACTTCCACGATCTACGCAAAGAGGAGCATCAGTTGGATCGCTTGCATAGTCGGGTGGGTGGAGTGAGGGTATGGGGAGGCATCTCCTACTATTGCAGTTTTTGAGCGCCAGTATGAATGCAAACACTTATAAAAACGTACTCGATTCTGCTTTTACGCATTTAAAAAACTTGTTTGGAAATCTTCAATGGCAATTTCAAGAAGATTACGCCCCGATTCATAATGCTTGGGTGGTAAAATCCTGGATTGAGGGCCAAAATTTCTGTTTAATGCAGTGTCCACCTTATTCACCCGACTTAAATATAATTGAAAATGCGTGGGGATGGCTTGCTGGTCAAGCAAAGAGGAACTTTTTAATGGCTTAAATACCGATTAGTCAGTAATTTCTCTAGATTACATCGGAAAATTGGATGACTCTCTTCCTAAACAAGGGATGATTAACCCACTATTGAATTAATGAAAAAGGTTCTGTGTAGTTAGTATATAAATTGGTTAAGATTTAAAGTTAAGGCTAGGAAGTGCAAAAAAAAAAGACTAAAAATAAACTAAGGGTGTTCTAACCTGATGACCTTATTTGAATTGTTGTTTCTTGTATTACTTTGGAAAAAAAGTATAAAAAACCGAAATTAAATGGAAAATTCAGAACTTTTGTTTTGTTTTACAAAGAATTTAATAGACAATAAACAGAAAAATAATCAAAATTTTTACTCTTTTGGTTTGGCC
The DNA here is from genome assembly GCA_018904235.1 of Lordiphosa stackelbergi. Lineage (NCBI taxonomy): Eukaryota > Metazoa > Arthropoda > Insecta > Diptera > Drosophilidae > Lordiphosa > Lordiphosa stackelbergi. The sequence continues at coordinate 18,087 of JAEIFU010002053.1, forward strand.
TGAATTAAGCGGCGGCGCAGTGTATAAGTGAATTCTCGTGCTCATTTATTATTTATTTAAATAATATTTGTTAAATATGATAAGATTAATCAATGGAACTCTTTGAATTTCCCAAGCTTTTTGTTTTATTTTCGCTTAATTTAAAAAGCAACAATAAGTTTCCGCCCTTGGTTTATAAAGAGTAACAGGGCATTGCTCATCACAAGCATCGGTGGTTCAGTGGTAGAATGCTCGCCTGCCACGCGGGCGGCCCGGGTTCGATTCCCGGCCGATGCATACAATTTTTTTTTTTTATTTTTTTTTAATGTCTAATGTTTGCAATTTTTCCTTGTTTTTTTTTTCTTTCAGCACCCGATCCGCCCTCAAACCTATCCGTACAAGTGAGAAGTGGCAAAAATGCCATCATTCTATGGTCACCTCCCACCCAGGGCAGCTACACGGCATTCAAAATAAAGGTGTTGGGTCTATCGGAGGCATCCAGCAGTTACAATCGCACCTTCCAGGTCAACGATAATACATTCCAGCACAGTGTTAAGGAACTCACACCGGGCGCTACATATCAGGTGCAGGCGTATACCATATACGATGGCAAAGAATCGGTGGCCTATACCAGTCGCAATTTTACGACAAGTGAGTTCTAATTTCAACTTTCAAAACATTAACCATTATGTTTCTGGTTCTGGGAACTAACTTTTGTACTTTTCCTGTAACTAAACATTTTAATTAACCCAAAACCCAAAAACACAAGGTCGAAGGACGCGGCATAAAGAATTGCTGGACATAAAGATACTGAGAGGTAAATAATGGAAAACGCATGTCCTCGCTGCTGCTGCATGATTTTGAGTTTGTACTTTACATGCCAACCCTGACCTAGCCCTAAGCCAATTTGACCACTGGCAACGGCCCAAAATTCATTTTGTGGCCAAATTGCCAAAAAAAAAAAACCGCATACACTTTCTCCCTCTTTGCTGGCCACAATTTGCATACAGAGACCACACAATTGCAACACAATGGGTGGAAGCCTACATATTTACAGTGGTCTGTGGTTGAAGATGGAAACAAAGGAGATGTGTTTGGTTTCTTAGCGAAGCCATTTAGCTTTTTCTTTTGGATGGATGGATAATGTCCAGCTTCCAAGCGGACATGATGGTTATTTAGTGAAGCTAGAAACTAATTTTATACATTTTGAACATTATTTTTAATAAGGAAGATTCAATCTCTATAAATAACAAAATTTGGTCTAAGTCACTGACTGACTGATTAACAATCTAAACGGTAACTTGGTTCTTGGACTGTAGTTTCCATTTGTACCGAAAGTAAGCAAATTCTACCGCTATGTGGTGAAATTAAACCGACTTACATCTATATTGATATTCAACAGTTTTCAAGTTTTTTAAATACCCTCGAAAATAGGTAGTCGGAGGTCATTTCTTGCAAAAATTTGTTTTCAATTTGGAAAACTCCATTTCAGAGCTCGGAAAGTCGAAAACAATTTATCTTATCCGGTTTCCAAAAGCATTAATCCGGACGAAATCTTTTTTGTATACTCTGTATCAAAGGTACATAGAGTATATTAAGCTTGTGCTAAAGTATGTTACAGCCAGTAGGAATCATCTCCGACTCTATGAAGTATATATATTTTTGATCAGCATCAACAACAGAGTCCATATAGCCATATTCCTTCTGTCTGTCCGTATGAACGAAGAGATCTCAGAGATGGTAAGAGATAGAGGTTTGACATGTATGGGACATATAATTCTTATACTTGCAGGCAGATAAAGTGTATTTTAAATTTTTGCCACGCTCCCTACCGCCCCCGCAATTTGGAAAAATCGTTATATTTCCCACAATTTTGTAGATAGAGGTTCATACCTTCTGCGCGTATTCAAAGATCAGTATTTTTTATCGATCCGCCAGGGGAATAGTGAAGATCAGATGAACAATTGTCGAATTATAAGGAAAACAAACAATTTTTTGGGTAGCACCGGCTTCAACGGTGATGGGCAGCACTTCACAAACTGTATGTGGTACAGAATATATTAAAGTCGGACTTGACCGACTTGCTTACTTGTTTATAAAAACATTTTCCCAAATTTTCGGTGAATAAATTTTTTTTTTAAGTTTTGGAAGTTTAGCTTGAAATTATCTAGCTTTTTTTGGGATTTTAGCCGTAAACCATTATAGTTTCTGTAAAAATCACCGATTTCGAAATTGTGTTTACGGAACTACAGCTAATATATCGGCCTACAAATAAGTCCTGCACTCTTTATACCTAAAGTTTATAGTTTTCGAGTAATTCAGATTGAAACTTTAAAAATTGTGTTCTTTTTCTGGAATTTTTTCAATAAAACTTCTTCTTAACAAACTCAAGAAAATTAATTTCCCCCATGACTATCATCTATCAATTTTTACTTGGAAATTTTAAAATTCAAAAAATTTTTAAACGGAACATTTTTTTCCGTTAAAAAAGCAACCGTTTTTTTAAGAGGTATAACCTAATCAAACCGAAACCGTTACCAAAACCGTAACCGAAATAATATATTTTAAGTGACCGAAACCGAAATGGCTTTTAATTGGGTAAAGCGTAGTATACACTTCCACCAAAGACTTGCCAAAACAAAAATACTAAAAGTGACAATTCTTTTGTTTTGGGGACAGTGTGACCAGATTGTCAGATGTATGCATGTAATATGGTCGCATTGCCTATTATTAATAGGTTTAAATTAATAAATACAAAGGATTAATATGCGTTCTTCACGGCTCACCCCTGGCTACGGGGCCTGATGAGCAGATATGACAATTTAGTAATGATTAAATTCATAATGATTACAAAGTTTAAATTTGGTTAAAGTCTCACGGTGTTTTGTAGATTCCTTTGAAAATTGCGCTCAATCATTGATGGGAAAATTATTCAAATTTCATCCGATTACGCATATTTGTGTATCGACAATGTACGATACCTCTTGAAATAATTAAAATTAATTATTCAGGGAGCTATCGATAAAAATACAGAAAATACGGATCTAGTATTTTATCGGTATTTAATTGAGGCCGTTTTGTTGGAAGTATGGACTCCCAACAAAGAGACTACCAAGGACTTTGGCAATAAATTTTTGTGAGTTTTTTTTGGAGATTTTTTGCTTTGGCAAGTCTTTAGTGGAAGTGTATGCTACGCTTAAACCATAACCAAATCAAAATAACCGGTTCCATTTTGGTTTTTAAAATATTAAGGGACAAAACATATTTTTAATATTTAATTGTCGTCTGTGAAAAGCAACACTAAAACGCAGATCCACATACACTAAGCTGGCTGACTCTTTTGATTTATGTCTCATTCAAAATCTCTTCATCTTCAAATAGCTTCAGAATGCAGTGCCAAAAAACAAATGTGTGTCGTAAATAAAAAACGTTTGCGTGTGTCCACTTTGACGTATTTGCGCTTTTGCCGTAAGCATATAAAAAAAAAGTCTCTCTTCGCTTGTGTAAAAATTATGTGTGTTCATTTTATAACAGATTCCGGCACTTTTCTATCTACTGTGTATACAAGAACGCTCTGCGGCAGCGACGTCAACACACCGACAGTATACGAGCTTATACTGCTCTCTTTTGCAACAACAAAGAAGTGCTAAATGAGCGCGCTCTCGAGTGGCTAAACACACACACGCAATGCCAAAGTGAGCATGTGTGTTTTGCCGGCCCCTGTTTTATAAATACATAAAAAACATATGTACATTAGGGTGGACGCCGATAAGAAACTTCACTGATACCATCTTAAATGCTTGCTTTTGGGGTAAACATAATAAATTAAAAAAATAGACTATGCGCAGGAACGGCCGCAACCGTGATGCGCAGCACTTCAGTTCAGTTCGTGTGGGGCCTCACTTCAAAGATTTTCTGATAGCCTCTTAGTGTACGGCCAAAACTTGCTTTCATCTAGTGGTGAACATCGCAAAATATTAGAACTTTTGCAGTAATATACGATTTCTAAATATATATTTAGTAAATCTCATTTACATTTTGAATTGGTTATATAAAAATAATTTTTTCAATGGTCATGGTACCTTTTTGTTAAATGTAATGACTTCAAACTAAGTCTACTCCTACTACTTAAATTTAAAAATTTAGGCAAAGGCAACAGTACGTATGACTGATATACTTTGAAGCCATTCGTAGGCACTAAAACCAAAACTTTTTTTGTTATGCCTATTTTAATAAAAGAACGCATCGCATAAGGGGGTATCAGTATGGCCTTACATTTTTCAATACATCAAATGTCCCCCCTAATGTACATACAGAGGTGTTGCGAAATTGTCAGGCCTGTTCTCGTTCCTGAGTTCGCTTTATCGGAATTCCAAGAACTGAAAAGCGTTTTCAAACGAAATCGCCAGCAACTAATTTTCCAATCACATACAAAAGTGATGCAATATCAGTTTAGCCACAATCACAAAGGCAAAAGGCTGGTTTAAATGTTTTACTATCAAGACATTGGAAGTGGGAACATATCAGAATTCCAGGAACTGAATTGAGAATGGTAACAGGCCTGTGCGGTTTCTAGTGATTTTTTTTTTAATTACGCTTCTTCTTATATACAGGGTTTGTCCGGAAAGTAATAGGACTGAATTTCTTGCGCGCATCGACTGGATTCGGTAGAGGGCGTTCCTAGCTAACGAACAAGCGACTGGTCAGTTGTCTCCGAGCACCTGGAGAGTCAGGACAGGCATTTTCGCGCGACGTGTTTCTGTGAGTGGTGCAAGCCGAAAATGCAACGCAATTAAATTCTGTGTGAAACTCGGTAAATCTGCCACAAAGACGTTTGATATGATCAAGCAGGCTTACCCAGATGTTGCTTTAGCAAGAAGTGGTGTGTTTCGGTGGCACCAGGCCTTTTTGAAGGGCCGGAAAGAGGTCGCCGATGAAGACCGTGCTGGAAGACCTTCGACTTCGACATAGTTTTGAACTCAGACCGTCGACTATGTATTCGTTTAATTGCCCAGATGTTAAATTTACCAAAATCTGTGGTTCATGAAATTGTGACGGAGCATTTGAACATGCGCAAGGTGTGCGCGAAGATAGTCCCAAAAGTGAACTTGAAAAGTGACTTCTTGTGAACAGCTACCTGACCAAGGCCGGCATCCCAACGCTTCCGCAGCCGCCCTACAGCCCAAATGTGGGCTTTTTTTGTTTCCTGAAAAGGCCGATGAAAGGCAAGCATTTTGAGACGACAGAGGGGATCGAAGCAGCATGCACCGCGGCTCTCAAGGCTATTTCGAAGAATGCCTTCCGTCGCTTTCAAGGCTATTCCGAAGAATGCCTTCCGTCGCGCCTTCAATTTTAAAGAATTGTAACGATTGGCTCAATAAATTTTTGTAAATCGACTCAGTCCCATTACTTTCCGGACAAACCCTGTATGAATGTGTGCTCGTAAAATGTACAATGTACATTAGAGCGGTCCCCAAACCGGCAAAATGGAAAAAATAGGCCTCAGCATTCCCACTCAAATTTAAAATAATGTGAAAATCAAAAAATTGTATTTTAATTTTAAATGGGAGCGACAGGGTCTTAAAGTTTAAAAAAATATTAATCATACGACACGTTTAGCAAATACAATTTTTTACAAACGAAGTTATTAGTTCATTTCAATTGCTGTCATTGTTTAAAATTCAAAAAGGGATCTACACATGATACAACTATATAAGGTAAGGTGCTCTCTTTTCGGGACTCCAAATTTTCATTGTTTTGCTGTCATTTGATTATAAAGGTTGTGTGCGCACGAATTTTTTTGATTTGCCGACGGGGTTTCTATTTATTTATAGTTTGTAAAAATGTCGAGCCAATACTGTTGCGTATGTCGATGTAAATCAGGAGCCGAAGTTAGTCGTGTTTTCATGCTAACGAGAGCCGAACACTTGATTGTGTGAGTCAGTGTGCACTGAATTGCAAGTAAACCGACTGTGTGTCGGGAGAGAGCTCTCTTGTTCACCAACACAAGCACAGGTGTCCTCTTCATTCAGCCGACTAATGTAAAGCAGGGTTCCCCAAGAAAAGAGCGCTAAAATGTGACTGACTCTCTCAAACACACAGTGAGGCATGACTTCGGCATTCGGTGTAAATTGGCGAGTATGCTAGAGCTATGGCTGGTGAACTCTGATGAAAAGTATCTAACATTACATTGAGACGTGCTCCAAATGATGAAGAAAGAAGAAAAGTGTGGTCGCTTACACAATATAGTGAAATTTGCAAAAGGCATTTTAAAGATTGTGACTTCAATTTAACAGAAGGCGATAAAAATAGACGCATGCATATACTTTATGTTTGTAAATCGGAGGGTGCTTTGATTTTTGTTTTGTTCTCTCTCTCTCGATTTTAGCAAAAGCTGTCAGCACTCGATAAACTCTGAACGCCATACCTGGTATAGTTGTATCATGGATCTACATTTGTGGAAATAAAATATTTACAAATTCGAATAGTTTATAAATAAAATCATCGCCAACTGTTGATAAATGAAAAAAATTGATGATAATAGGCAACACAGCGTATGAGTTGTTTACAAAAACTTTAGACTCCATTCGCGCCCATTAAAACTCGACGTTTTTATTTTCTGTTTTTATTTACGCTAATTTTATATGAAAAAGTATCAGATAGGTGAGTGGGGACCGCTCTAATGTACATACATATGCACATTGTATACATACACACGATTTAATTCTTTCAATCTTTATATTGTACATATATAAATCTAATTTCACTCGGCGTCGTGATTTAGGGCAACCATGGAAGCAACCAGCCCCTCAATTAAAGTTTAGATAACAGTTACCGAAACCGTTAACGAAACAATTTAATTTTAAGGACCGTAACCGTAATCGAAACCAATATTTGTATCGGTTTTAATCCCTGAAAAGGGTTAAAATGTTTACTTAGTATTACTTAGAGATTCGTGGTTAGTACTAGCATTTCCAAATGAAACTCTAGCGTCGGACGATGTGGTTACCCTACCACACGAGTCTGACCTAAACCTAGAGGGAAAGGAAGGATCTAATTCTGTGTCTTTGCCATATTATGATGCACCGACTTGATAAAGAGAAAAGAATTTTTTAATCTAACCTTTTTTTGGGGATTAAAGGGGTATTGCTACCAGAAATCTGCATCCTCTTGGGTTTATAGCGCGGCGTTGCTTTTTAATCCCCGCTTTCAAAAGGCTTTTTTCTGATTCAAATTCTTAACCCCGGCCAAAAAGACCCCTTTTAAGCGGTTGTGTTATAAATATCGGGCCAAAAAAAGAAGAAGAAGTAGAAATTCTGAATCCAAATCATGTATAGCCTTGTCACAACAATCACAGAAGCTCGACTTTGGCCACACTTTAACAAAGAAGCCAATCACTTTATTTTCTATTTTTATTCAATGCCATTTCCTGTTTTGTACCCTTGACTAACAATTGTTGCACTTTATGCTAATACTCACTGTACTTTGTACATACCACTTACATACACTAACCAACCACAACTAGTTTAAGACCTCTTTGACCAATATTGCTAACACAATGCAATGTCCGTTCGCTTGTTTGTTTGTTTGTTTGTTCGCTGGTTCCTCCGACAACCCACAGAGCCAAACACCCCGGGGAAATTCATTGTCTGGTTTCGTAATGAGACCACGCTCCTGGTGCTCTGGCAACCGCCCTACCCGGCTGGCATTTATACGCACTACAAGGTCTCCATAGAGCCACCGGATGCCAATGACAGTGTGCTGTATGTGGAGAAGGAGGGCGAACCGCCGGGTCCAGCGCAGGCGGCCTTCAAGGGTCTGGTGCCCGGTCGGGCTTACAACATATCGGTGCAAACGATGTCCGAGGATGAGATATCGCTGCCCACTACCGCCCAGTATCGTACGGTGCCATTGCGACCGTTGAATGTTACATTCGACAAGGATTACATCACGTCCAATTCATTTCGGGTGCTGTGGGAGGCGCCCAAGGGCATATCGGAGTTTGACAAGTACCAGGTGTCGGTGGCCACCACCAGGCGTCAGTCGACGGTGGCGCGCAGCAATGAGCCGGTGGCGTATTTTGATTTCCGGGACATTGCCGAGCCGGGAAAGACGTTCAATGTGATTGTGAAGACCGTGTCGGGTAAGGTGACCTCCTGGCCGGCCACAGGCGATGTTACTCTGCGACCGTTGCCGGTGCGCAATCTGCGCAGTTTCAATGATGACAAAACCAACACCATGATCATTACCTGGGAGGCGGATGCGGCCAGCACACAGGACGAGTACCGCATTGTGTAAGTAATTGAAATATCTACTCCCATAGCCTCCACCAAAACACTTAATACTTACAGTTACCATGAGCTGGAGACGTTCAATGGAGATACCAGCACCTTGACCACAGATCGCACACGTTTCACTCTGGAGAGTCTTTTGCCGGGACGCAACTATTCGCTGTCGGTGCAGGCCGTTTCCAAGAAAATGGAATCCAATGAAACCAGCATTTTTGTGGTGACCCGCCCCTCGTCGCCCATAATTGAGGATCTGAAGAGCATACGCATGGGCCTGAACATCAGCTGGAAGAGTGATGTAAACTCGAAGCAGGATCAATATGAGGTGCTGTACTCGCGCAATGGCACCAGTGAAGTGCGCACTCTCATCACCAAAGAGTCGCGCCTGGTTATCAAGAATCTGCAGCCCGGAGCGGGCTATGAACTGAAGGTCTTTGCGGTTAGTCATGAGTTGCGCAGCGAACCCCATGCCTACTTCCAGGCAGTGTGTAAGTAGAGAGTGATTAGAGACATATTCGTTCGTTTGTTAAACCCCCGACTTCATTCTTGAACAGTTCCCAATCCACCTCGTAACATGACCATTGAAACGGTGCGCACCAATTCTGTGCTAGTTCACTGGTCCCCGCCAGAGAGTGGTGAATTTACAGAGTACTCCATACGCTATCGCACGGACAGCGAACAGCAATGGGTGCGACTGCCAAGTGTACGATCCACCGAGGCGGATATTACAGACATGACCAAGGGCGAGAAATACACCATACAAGTGAACACTGTCAGCTTTCGGGGTGGAGAGTCCCAATCCGCAGGAGGTGAACACCACGGTGCCGCCAAATCCGGTGTCCAAATATTATACAACTGGTGGATTCGCGCAACATAACGCTGGAGTGGCCCAAACCGGAGGGACGTGTAGAGTCGTATATACTAAAATGGTGGCCCAGTGATAATCCCAGCAAGGTGCAAACCAAAAATGTGTCGGAGAATAAGTCGGGTAAGTCTCTTCTTCGCTTCGCTTTGCCTTCCTTTCTTCATCCCCCTTTGTTTTCTTCAGCTGATGATTTGTCCACGGTGCGCGTTCTAATAGGCGACCTCATGCCTGGAGTGCAATACAAATTCGACATACAGACCACTTCCTATGGCATACTCTCGGGCATTACCAGCCTCTATCCGCGCACCATGCCGCTTATACAGTCCGATGTTTTGGTGGCCAATGGTGAGAAGGAGGACGAACGTGATACCATTACCCTGAGCTACACACCCACACCCCAGTCCTCTTCCAAATTTGATATCTATCGCTTCTCGCTGGGTGATGCTGAAATCAAGGACAAGGAGAAGCTGGCCAATGACACCGATCGCAAGGTCACCTTCACCGGCTTGGTTCCGGGTCGTTTGTACAACATCACCGTGTGGACGGTAAGCGGTGGCGTGGCTAGTTTGCCCATTCAGCGCCAGGATCGTCTCTATCCCAAGCCCATTACCCAACTGCATGCCACAAATATCACAGACACAGAGATTTCACTGCGCTGGGACTTGCCCAAGGGCGAGTACAATGACTTTGATATAGCCTATCTCACGGCTGACAATCTTTTGGCCCAGAACATGACCACACGTAACGAGATCACCATTAGCGACTTGCGTCCACATCGGAACTATACCTTCACCGTGGTGGTCAAGTCGGGTACAGAATCTTCGGTTTTGCGTAGCAGCTCACCACTTTCGGCCAGCTTTACCACTAATGAAGCGGTTCCGGGTCGCGTGGAGCGCTTCCATCCCACCGATGTGCAACCCAGTGAGATCAACTTTGAGTGGTTGTTGCCCTCCAGCGAAGCGAACGGAGTGATACGACAGTTCTCCATAGCGTACACCAATATCAATAATCTAACAGATGCGGGCATGCAGGAGTTCGACTCGGAGGAGTCTTTTGGCATTATCAAGAACCTCAAACCGGGCGAGACTTATGTGTTCAAGATACAAGCCAAAACCGCCATAGGATTTGGTCCAGAACGGGAGTACAGGCAAACCATGCCCATTTTGGCCCCACCACGTCCCGCCACTCAGGTGGTGCCCACCGAGGTATACCGCAGCTCTTCGACCATACAGATACGCTTCCGCAAGAACTACTTCTCGGATCAGAACGGACAGGTGCGCATGTACACCATCATAGTGGCCGAGGATGATGCCAAGAATGCCTCCGGCCTGGAGATGCCCAGCTGGCATGATGTGCAGTCATATAGCGTGTGGCTACCCTATCAGGCCATCGACCCGTACTATCCATTTGAGAATCGCTCCGTGGAGGACTTCACCATAGGCACGGAGAACTGTGACAATCACAAGATTGGCTACTGCAATGGTCCGCTCAAATCGGGCACCACTTATCGTGTCAAAGTGCGCGCCTTCACGGGCCCGGATAAATTTACGGATACCGCCTATAGTTTCCCCATACAAACAGGTGAGTGACCTCTAGCCAAGTCGTGCCCTTAATCCATGCACATCTCTTTGCACTCATGTCTTGCCTTATGTTCTATACGTAGAACTGTTAAGCTCTCCGGGTAAGCTTTCAGCTGGTAGCTCAATCACACTCTAACCCCTTATTTTCCCTTTCCTCAGATCAAGACAATACCTCGTTAATTGTGGCCATAACTGTGCCCATGACCATCATACTGGTGCTACTGGTCACTCTATTGTTCTACAAGCGTCGACGCAACAACTGCCGCAAAACCACCAAGGATTCGCGCGCCAATGACAATATGTCGCTGCCCGATAGCGTCATCGAACAGAATCGTCCCATTCTGATCAAGAACTTTGCTGAACACTATCGCCTCATGTCCGCCGACTCAGACTTTCGCTTTAGCGAAGAGTTTGAGGAACTCAAGCATGTGGGTCGAGATCAACCCTGCACATTTGCCGATCTACCGTGTAATCGGCCCAAGAATCGTTTCACCAACATTTTGCCATACGATCATTCGCGCTTTAAGCTACAGCCGGTGGACGATGATGAGGGCTCGGACTATATCAATGCCAACTATGTGCCCGGTCACAATTCGCCGCGTGAGTTCATTGTGACCCAAGGGCCATTGCACTCGACGCGCGATGATTTCTGGCGCATGTGCTGGGAGAGCAATTCGCGTGCAATTGTCATGCTAACGCGTTGCTTTGAGAAGGGTCGAGAGAAGTGTGATCAGTATTGGCCAAATGATACGGTTCCGGTGTTTTATGGTGACATCAAGGTGCAGATACTCAATGACAGTCATTATGCGGATTGGGTAATGACGGAGTTTATGCTGTGCAGGGTAAGTTGCCTTAAAGAATTCAGAAGGAGCTTTCCCTTTTAACTCTTTTTCTTTTCAATGCTACAGGGCAGCGAGCAGCGCATTTTGCGACACTTCCATTTTACCACCTGGCCAGACTTTGGAGTGCCAAATCCACCGCAAACGTTGGTGAGATTTGTGCGCGCCTTTCGCGATCGCATTGGGGCCGAACAGCGTCCCATTGTGGTGCACTGCAGTGCTGGAGTGGGTAGATCTGGCACATTTATCACATTGGATCGCATACTGCAGCAGATCAATACATCGGATTATGTGGATATCTTTGGCATTGTGTATGCCATGCGCAAAGGTAAGAGATGAAAGTGGATGGAGAAGTTAAGATTTTCGAGATTTTTTGTGTCATCGTTTATGACTTTAGCACGGCACGGGTTTCCAAATTTTTTTGGAAAAAAAAATCATTTATTGCGTGACCGGAGTCTTCTAGATACCCATTTGAAAAGCAAACTGTCGAACGTGACAATTCTCCCTGCTGATGTCACCCGGTTGATACAGAACTTCAGGTCGAGGCTCAATTTAAAACTGTGCAAGCCCAAGCTTGGTTCAGGGGGTAAGGACTGGGGCTCGCATAGTTGTCAGGCCCGTTATGAAGGCTCGAACAGCTGCTCATACCATCCACAAATTCAGAGTTCGACGTTCGATGTTCGTGTGGATCGACTTTTCGTTTCTCTGCGTAAAACGTTTGACGTCAAACCTTTTGCGTGTGGTTTTACAACGTTTTTTTATATGGAGTTTTTCGTTTGCGAGCGTTTTTTGAGTACTCCGTACCGTGCTTTAAGTATTTTGAGTTCCACCCCCGATTACGAAGTATTAATTGGGTCTTTTTCATCCGATTTTAGTGTATTTCTGGAACATGTCCAAAATATTATACCAGAGAGGACAGACATAACGGAACGCCATTTGTATAAAAACTGAATGCTTTGTTGATGTATCTTTCTTATTTCTGACTCAATCTGTGCGAATTTCACCCGAACATTTACATTACCTAAGTCAGGGAAGCCCAATGCATTTGGGTATTGTTGATTGACAAATGATTTTCTTTCTTTTCCATTTTTTAAAATAAATATAATAAGGCTTAGCTAAAAAATCAGTTTACTTGACATTCTTTAGTGTTTCAAGCTCGAGTACTGGGCTTAGCTGTTCTCTGCTTTTAAGTACTACACACTGCTTTCCCGGTCTTCCCGAGATACTGCATAGTTCCGCAAGGCGAGGACCACGCTGTTGCCGTATGTCTTCGTGACTTCATACTACAGATCTCCGTAGTCTAGCAAGATATCCTGTCGGAACCGCATACATTCCCGCAAGAATATTGCAAGGGATCGCCAGTTTGGCCCATTTAGCAGTGATATAAATTCCCTTACCTCTAAGGGGTTCTTCCCAAAGGGAGTGCCTAAATTCGCGAGAAATAAATATATTTCTTTTACTGGAGTGCAATATAGGTTAAGGAGTTCCGTACGTGCCTTAAATAGCATAGAAATTGTTGACGCGTCAAACTGTTCGTGTAGTTTTTCATACTCCAATACTCTGTACATATATCTAGACTGACTTTGGCGTACTCGGAACTCGAAAAGGTCTCGTGCGTGTTGATCTAGCTTTTGCAGAAGGTTGATATGAAGGAGATCCCACGTGTCTATTGCATTCAAGTTGTGCTCAAGGCTCTGCTGCGTAGCCAGTTGCATCCACTTCGCGAAAAATTCCCTTTTGGACTCCAACAGATACGTTGCCACAATTCAGGGCAGTCTTAATTGTGGCAAATTTTAAAAAGTCCTTTACGAAGTATAATGCGCACTCATCATTCTAGTCGACTTTTATTTCAAATCGACTTGGTGTGTACACATGTAAACTAATTAACATAGTACATAGTTGCTACAATAGCTTACGTGGTTTGTAAGAAGCGGTAGTGAAGGCACCTAGGGTTCGACAGTGTTAGGTTAATCCTTACTTGCAGTGAAAAACCAAGTGGTGGCAGATGTAAAACGTAAATAAATCGCAAATAAATAAATCGTTTGTAGGTTCATCGTGACCTTTATTTGTAATTTTTCAATAATTTGCTTCAATAGGCAATTGGTGCTCTTTGGACACGACTAGGGAAAGGGCTGAATCGACTGTTTTGGCCATGGCATCTCGATGTTATGTACTTATAATGCAACGGCATAGATTAGAAGATGTTGTCCACGACTTGCGGCGACAAAGAAGTCCCAAGTCTGACCATTGAAAAGTTGTGCAGCTCATCCGTTCGACATACGGAATCGCCGTCGTCCACAATTGAATCACTTTGTGCTGGGCCAAGTTCCTCATCATCAGCCCTCTCGTATGAGGAGCTAAGGTTCTTGAAAAGAGAATCAGCACTTATTTGTTTATATGCATGGCATACGCACACATTTCTTGTGCCGACAAGTTGGTCAAAAACGACATGAGTGGAGCTAACTGCCACTTCACATCGCTGCCTCCTTGAGTTGCGATGGATACTCCACCACCGCTTTCACTCTTGGCGTGCTTAGGACGCCGCCAGCGTACGCTGTCCTTTAACGAAGCCCAAGCCGCGTTGCAATGATCTCCTAGCAAAAACAATCAATTGTGAATAGCATAATTAAACTCAATAAATATCTATACTTTCCCAGATAATTTTTGTCAAGCCGCTATCATAATGCTGTTTATGGATGAGCTAGGGCCACCTTCTCCTCCAATGAAAAGTTGTTCAGCCTTTTTAATGTTTTTGTATAGTTTTCTTACTCATTTTAAAACTCCCAACTTGTATATTGTGTTTACTGCCTTTAGGGTACGAAATATATTATAAATTTTATATATACTTTTTCAATCACCTTAGTCATCGCGTGACTATTGGGTGACTATCGCGTGACACGTTGACGTGAGATGGCAACGCTGTGATATCGATATGTCAATTTCCAGACCAACTCACGAAACAGCAACTTGCGAAATCCGTACGAAATGCGGATTTTTTTTATATGGACTTTTCATTTCGCGGGTATCCCTCCGTACCAAGCTTAACACACGAAAGTTGACTATGAATTCGCTGTCAATTAATGAAATTCCGCGACGTAGACAACTTTACGTTGCGTTGGTGTTGCCAGATCTTTTGTTTTCTCATATGTGCGCTGGCCATTTTGTGAATTTACAATAGCTGCATAAACAGGAATTGCATGGCATAAACGTAGTATACACGGTTTGTCCGGAAAGTAATAGGACTGATTTTCTTTTGCCGCGACTGTCTTCGGAGCGTGCGTACCGACTGGATTCGGTAGAGGGCGTTCCTAGCTAACGAACGAGCGGCTGGTCAAATGTCTCCGAGCACCTAGAGAGTCAGAACAGTCATTTTCGCGCGACGTGTTGCTGTGTGGTGCAAGCCGGCAAGAGGTACGCGATTAAATTTTGTTTGTAACTCGGTAAATCTGCGACAGAGACTTTTGATATGATCAAGCAGGCTTACCCAGGTGTTGCTTTAGCAAGAAGTGGTGTGTTTCGGTGGCACCAGGCCTTTTTGGAGGGCCGGGAAGAGGTCGCCGATAAAGACCGTGCTGGAAGACCTTCGCAAAGTTTTAAACTCAGACCGTCGACTAAGTATTCGTTTAATTGCCCAGATGTTGAATGTACCAAAATCTGTGGTTCATGACATTGTGACGGAGCATTTGAACATGCGCAAGGTGTGCGCGAAGATGGTCCCAAAATTGAACTTGAAAAGTGACTTCTTGTGAAGTCTGATCAAGGCCGGCATCCCAACGCTTCCGCAGCCGCCCTACAGCCCAAATGTGCCCCCCGGCCGTTGAAAGGCAAGCATTTTGAGACGACAGAGGGGATCCAAGCAGCATGCACCGCGGCTCTCAAGCTATTCCGCAGAATACCTTCTGTGACGGCTTTAATGCTTGGAAATCGAGCTGGCAGCGCAGCATCGACGCAGAGGGAGCCTATTTCGAAAGTTTTTTAGAATTGCAACGATTGGCTCAATCAATTTTTTAAATCGACCCAGTCCTATTACTTTCCGGACAAACCCTGTATGTCAGGACTTTGACCCGCTATTGCGTAGCGATGACACAATATGGTCGATATAGAGTGCAAAGAGGAGGGGCCTTAACTGCCAACCCTGTTTGACACCCTGATTTGTGATGAACGGTTCAGCGAGTTGGTTTCCATCTCATATCCTGACTTCGTTATTTAGTTATGGGCTCCGAATGATATCCATAATATTTGTTGAAAATCCTATATTGCTTAACTTTAAAAGAAGACTTCTTCTGTCGATTGTATCGAAGGCCCCTTTGAAATCAACAAAGAGAGTATACATTTTCCGTTTTCTTTGCAAGAAATCATTTGCCATTGTCGATAACACGAAAATACGATTTTCGGAACCCCGATTGATACTCGCTGAGCAGTCCGTGATCGTCGATCCAATTGGTCAGGCGTTCCAGGATAATTGAAGTGATCAGCATCACTGGTGTCACCTTTTTTATGGATGTGGTAAATGATGTTTTTTTGAAAGCTGACGGGCTCATCCCCTCTGTTCCAGATATCATTGTACGCAGCTGTCAGTAATCTTAAAAAAACATTCTGTAGCGTTTTTATAAAACTCAACAGGAATTCTATCCGTGCCCGGGGCTTTGTTGTTCTTACTGCGGTTTATTGCTTTAATGACCTCCTCCATTCATAACTCCTGATCCAGTTCAACATCTGTTGTAAAAGGCAATGCAAAGATATGTTTAGAAGTTAGGGATTTTGGAACAAGTAATATTTTAAAGTGCGCAACTAATTGTTCCGAGTCTGCCGGTATTGCTCTATTCCCATTTAACTTCCTCACCAGATTTATAAAGCAATCAAATTGTGTCTTTATCTAACTCTCGCTCTCTCTCTCCCTCCTCTCTCTCTCTTTCCTTTTCTCAAACACAGAGCGCGTCTGGATGGTGCAAACGGAACAGCAATACATTTGCATACATCAATGTCTCCTGGCTGTGCTGGAGGGCAAGGAGAATATTGTGGGTCCTGCCCGCGAAATGCACGACAACGAGGGCTATGAAGGTAAGTGAGCTATCCGGGTCCCCATTGGACCGGTTGCTCTTTTGTTTGACACTTTGTTTCCCACTAACTCCCAACTGATTGCCCAGGACGTGGGCCTAGCTTCTAGTTGAATCGTTTTCACATTTGGTGCTGGGTAACTAACCACAAGCCTTTCTCTCTTGTACACACACACACACACACGCGCACACTCGCTCGCTCATCCAAAAGCTCAACAAGCCCAACTGGACGAGAATGGCGCCATTATAGCCACCATTGAGGATCATATGCACCATGATCTGCAACAGGCCGAGGCCGAGGCAATTGACGATGAGAATGCGGCCATTTTGCACGATGATCAGCAACCCTTGACAAGCAGTTTCAGTGGCCAAAAGTGTGTCGCCCCCAACTCCACATCGATGAGCTCCTTTGGCAATGGGGCCGGAGGTGGTGGTGGAGGAAGCCATGTCATGGCCGAGGACAGATGACATTCGGTTGTCAACCAGAGCGATAACAACAACTCGGTGGTTATTGTGCTGGTTGACAACAAGCCCAGTTCGATGATCTGCAAGGAGGGCCAAATCGATGTCATTGAGCCCACCACGAACAATGGCTACAACACGCTGCAGCATAGACGCAAATCCCAGCTGATCACATTTAGCGCCTCATCCTGTGATATCAAGAACAGTCTAAGCCATGAGCACATCTCGGCCAGCAATCGTGCCAGTCGGGCCAATGTCAGGTTAAGTTTTGCCGAAGAGGATGTCATGATTATACCGCAACAACAGCCACAGTCTGGTCAGGAGGATGAGGTATTCCGCCGACGTTCTCTGCTGGAAGTGGAACTAGGCGTAGAGGTGGGTGAGGAGGGTGAGCTGGCACCCCAGGAGCTGGAGGAGGAGCTCGATGAAGAGGACGAGGAGGATGTGGAGCTGTATATGCACGATGAGTTCGAGACGCACATCGACACCAAGTCGAACAATGCCAATGATGACAGCGGCGGCGGCAGCTACGAGGATTCCCATGCACTGCACAGCTCGCTGGGTGGCAGCAATCGGAATAGCCTGGAGAAGGACGATGATGACATTGAGGTGGATGTGATCAGTACCGATGTCAGCTGCTATGATCAGCTATTGGGCAGCAGTTGTAACACACGCAACGGGGATGATGATGATATAGCCACACTGGTGGGCGATGGCGATATCTATACCAGCAGCAGCACCAAATTGGGCAAACCAAATCTGGGAATGGGAGGTGGTGGCAATGGCATTGGCATTGGCGTTGGCGTTATAGGTGTATGTGGCCTGGCTACGGCAGAGGCTGGCGGTGGCATTATCTATGCCAATCCCTTCATGGGTTTGTAGCCTCCTAATCCTACTCTGCTTGCTAGAGCTATTTGTTGTTGTTGATGTTGCTACCCTTGCAGAAGGACACCGCATAAAGTGTATATAATCTTGATCGAATGTCTGTCCGTGTTTATGCGAGTCTCATTAATGCAAATATGATTCGTTCCATAGCTTGGTCTTCATTCAAACAACAAATTCTTTTCTGATTTCAATTTGGTTCAGTATTTTTTGGATTGAGGTTCGGGACTCGGCATGTTAAGAAGTATATGTAATGTAACTCTAGGTCTTCGATCCCTAGTCTAATTAAAGAAATGGTCCAGGAATCCAAAGATGATACATTGCGTGAGTTCAGAAACAATTTCTGATCTTTACTCTTCGTGAGCTAATCTGGGATATTATGAGTCATCTACCTGCCAATGCACAAAGGTAACGTCTGATAGGGAGGTCTAAATTCCGCAGAATTTGTTCTGCTGTTGTTCTTTCCACATGCTTTTGGCTGGCTCTTTTAAATCTTCATATTGTCTTCTTCTATCCCGGAGAAAAGCACGCTACAAATGCAAAACCTGGCGCTTTGCTTCAGACCATTGAAAATAGTTTTCACTAGCTAGGTTCACGTGGCCCACTTTTACACCGAGAAACTGCTTTTTTCTTCTGGCTAGTGTGTTGGGTTAACTTCCTAGTCTCTCCACGTAATCACCTACCTGTTTATTGATTAAGTCACCAATCTTGGGCACACTGAGGTCACTCTGCAAATGGCTTGTGCACATATACCAGGATGCTCCCTATAGTCTACATAGACACCTTGACTGAAGGACACAGGTCTTTCTCAGATGGGATTTCGCAGCTATTCTATATACTTGGATCCCATATCTCCAGGCAGGTGCTATGATAGCACCTTCTTGATTCAAAAGCGTTTGTTCTCATATAAATAACACTATGCAACAATTTTTTGATCCCGGCTTCTAAATAGTTGATCCTTATGTAAAATTTCACGCTGAATTCAAATCTGCTCTCAGATATGTCAAAAGTAGAACGGTTTTTGAGATATAGCTAAATTTTCAATTTTAGTGTTTTGAAAAAGGTAGGTCTACTAAAACGCCATTTTCTCTGGTTTTAGTCAACCGATATGTATAAACTGGAACAAAAATTAAAGATAATAAAATTATTTCTTAAAAAAACGACAGTTGTTTAAAATCCAATCATAAATGACGAAGTTATAGCACTTCAAAGTTGGATTTTTGAAAAAATTTTGATAATTTTTAATTTTTTGCTGCCTTTCATTAAGTTTTTTTCAATCTTACCATAACAATTGCTCAGGTCTCAGATATTGACAGGATGGGGTAATCTCTTACGAACATTTTTTGCCCTTGGTCATCAAAATCGGATGAAAAATAAACGCTATATTCACAATTAAGTAAACATACCTCTTCTTGAGAGTATTATTAATTGTTGTTTTGCATGCAAAAAACAGTGACTAAAACAGTGACAAAACAGTGACAAAACAGTGACTAAAACAGTGACCAAAACAGTGACTAAAACAGTGACTAAACAGTGACCAAAACAGTGACTAAAACAGTGACCAAACACTGACTAAATAGGTGACTAAAACAGTGACTAAATCAGTGACTAAAACAGTGACTATCCATCGTAAAGAGCTTCGTTCGTATCGGGTGTTCTACGACGCCCACTCTTTTTTATCCAAAATTTTACGAACTTGAACATGAGTTGCTCAAAGCGAACATTTCACTGCAAAAATGATCCAAGCAAGTTTTGCTTTATTTGTGGAGGATTTTCATTCGCGAGGCAGAGAATTTTTTCGGAGCAAGCTGGTTCTTGTTGCGAGAATCACACAGTCTGCACAAAAAAAAAATGCGGTCTACATCATTTGAGTACTTTTATCCAACCTTGAACTGCAATAAAAACTCCTAATGCTCAACGTTTATTCTTATTTGTGACTAAGATGTGATTTTTATACTGAAAAACTAGCAAAAACTCGATATTTTTGTTACATTTCAATGTCAGAGAGGAATTTTTTAAATGTTTAGGCTATTATTGACTTATTAAACAAAAAGCGCAGAGTTACAGGTCGGAGAGCATGCAAAACAACAATTAATAATACTCTCAAGAAGAGGTATGTTTACTTAATTGTGAATATAGCGTTTATTTTTCATCCGATTTTGATGACCAAGTGCAAAAAATGTTCGTAAGAGATTACCCCATCCTGTCAATATCTGAGACCTGAGCAATTGTTATGGTAAGATTGAAAAAAACTTAATGAAAGGCAGCAAAAAATTAAAAATTATCAAAATTTTTTCAAAAATCCAACTTTGAAGTGCTATAACTTCGTCATTTATGATTGGATTTTAAACAACTGTCGTTTTTTTTAAAAATAATTTTATTATCTTTAATTTTTGTTCCAGTTTATACATATCGGTTGACTAAAACCAGAGAAAATGGCGTTTTAGTAGACCTACCTTTTTTCAAAACACTAAAATTGAAAATTTAGCTATATCTCAAAAACCGTTCTACTTTTGACATATCTGAGAGCAGATTTGAATTCAGCGTGAAATTTTACATAAGGATCAATTGCTAAAAGTGCCGGATACAAAAAACTTTTTTTTTTTTTTTTTTTATTTTTTTTTGTTTTTTTTTTTTTGTTTTTTTTTTTGCTATACTTCGGTATATGAAATTTGAACTTAGTTCTTTCACTAAACTGTAACAGAAACCTGAAACAGTATTACAACCGTAACCCGAACCGCAACCCATATCCCACAACAGTAATATAACCGTAACCAAACCAGTAACCGTAACCCTAATCTCTGATAATTATTACATGAAATTTGCATAGGAAAGACCCTTTCTAATGAGTAACACATTTCGGTTTTAAATAATCTATTGCCCAGCTTGGGATATCACTCAAAATAAGATTTAGTCAAATAGTTAAAATTAACTTTGGGAACTGCAAGGGTATTTATGATTCGGCAAAGCCGAAGTTACCTTTTCTCTGTTTTTGTTTCGTGTCGTTTTGCATGCTGTTTCCTTTGTTTTTTTTATATTATATTTATAAATTATTTTTTTTTTGGTAACTGCATGCGTCTGGGTTTTTGTGACCTCCACCCAAGTTTAGCAGTTTTTAACTAATCCCTACACCAATTGTGACTATTTTTTTTCCAGATGACGAGGGCATTGCGGAGTCGGGCATGTAACCAAACCCAACCAACCATGTGTGGCAAACTACATAATTATTTACTTAAGTAACGCTTGATATTATACTTGATAACATACATACTTAGAGATATGATGTACTCGACATATGCCTCCATATACATATATATACCTATATATACCACATATACATACATATATATATGTATAGTATGTACACCGACGACGAATGCAGCAATCTCGCCAACATGAACTTTTTACAATCCAAACTCAAAACTGAAGAAGGAGCACAACACACTCGGAAACTGAAACTGACTCGGAAACTGAATCTGAAATACTGATTGTATTTAACGCTAGCCACAATTTTTTTATATGTTATATAAATCTATATAAATGTATAATTATGTATGTATACACATCTATGATAAAAAAAAACACAGTGTTACAGTGCCAAAGAATATGGAAAAACTGATGTAGCTTAAACTGCTCCAAAGGTCAGGCATTAGGGAGCAGCAATTTTTATTAAACTATTTTACTTTTATTGTTTTATAAAGTATAGACACACATATCTTTGTGGGCTTTGGTCCTACAGGCAAAAGATTTGTCCAAAAATTTGATTACCGATTCATGAACATTGGCCTCAAAATGAACAAGTAAGAACGAGTCTTTTCATTTGTGGTACAATGTTCTCACTTCAAGAACAATATTTCTTTAATAGAGTTGAACATTTGTCCTTATAAAATTTGAGAACATTTCGTTCTTGTTTTGAGTTGACAGCAATTTAGCAGGTTTTTCTCTCTGTGTGGACTTAAAACTAAATAATTTGCTATTTATGGTCTGACGAAAGCATGCCCCACGATTGGAGTCTAAGTGTAGCCAATTATTGTGGGATCAGTCTCCTACCCATTGCCATATAAGGTTCTGTCATGCATCTTATGCAAAAGTGTAGAGACGCTTATAAGCTCACTGATTGGACCTTATAAGTGCGACTTTAAACCCCACAGACCAGATATTAACATTGCGACAAAACGTGGAAAATACCTTTGAGAGAAACATCAAAACTAACCATCTGTTTGTTGATTAGAAATCAGCCTTCGACACACCGAAAAGGTCGCGGTTCTTTGAATCCCAGACTACTTTTGGTATACCAGCAAAGTAGGTTCGACTTTGCATGATGACGTTGAGAAGCACTTAAAGCTCCGTCAAAATAGAAAAGAACCTCTCCAAGCCATTTGATACCAAAAGAGGGTTTAGGCAGGGTGACTTTTTTAATCCTTTAATGGAGTATTGACTGCGTCAGAACCCAAATCTCAACACATCGGGCACCACTTTTTTATAAAGATTTAATGCCACTTGTCAAAACTGAAGGGCTTAGGACAAGACAAAGTACTTTAAGGTTTTATCTAGGAACAACGATAATCAGCCACACAAAATCAGTCTGGAAATCCAAAGAAGACTAGTATAGTTGAGCCCTCTCTGGAAAAAGGCGCAGAAACATGGATATTAATAGGTACCCAATTCGTATCTGCTTATTTCAAGTCATTAGCACAGTTGTTGGGTAGCAAGCACTTCCATACCAAGGCGTACCATCTCCAATCTAATGGCATGGTAGAACGTGAGTGAAACTGAACGAAAAGATGCTTTAATACACCTTGGATAGAGTTTCTACCTGAACAAAGAACTTGCAACAAACAGGATTTGGGCTCATCCACAGCTGAACTAGTCTATGGAAGGCATCTCCGTCTAACAAATGAATTTTATAAAATCGGATGATTTATGGACCTTTAAAAAGTGGTTCTTTGAGTTCTATGGGGACATCAATCTAATCAAGCGGGACGACCGAAACTGAAATCCGAAAAAACAACAACTGCCTGTATCTGTTTTTGTAACATGGACAAACATTTAAGATCAGTGGTGCCCAAAATGCAAAAAGCCTATCCCATGGGATAGGAAATCAAAATTCGGCCGGCGTCGCAGCCAACATAGCAGAGAGAGAGAGAGAGAGATTTTGTGTTTTATAAATAGCATGCTCGGCGGCTTGCTCTCTCACGATGCGTGCTTTCTCTCAAAAGCAGAGGTCGCAAAAATCGGCCCCCTTTGCCTGAGTCAGAAAACAACCGCTCTTGCGCGATCACATTAAATAGAGGTCGCTAAGCAACCTTTAACTTCGCTCTCTGCCTCTCTTTGGTTGTGAGAGGAGAGAAACACATATTTTTTTCTTTTTTCTGTAAGGTCTATCTCGGGCCCTTTTGGCAAAATTCACGCATTCAAAAGGTCTTCTTCGTATGTATGCATTGATGTGTACGCTTACTGCTTAGGCTATAATATGAATGTGTGCGAAAAACTATATGCCTTCTCTCGTTGTTTCTCATGCTGACTCGCTCTCTGTTTACGAATCTGCAACCGAATGAAATGACATTTTTTAAAGTTCGGTCTTCGTGAAGACCGCATTTGATGAGCGATTGACTGACTTGGGCCTTGTATGGGGTTGCTCTCAGACCGATCAGTGCTGTGTGTTCAACCACGGACACCGAGCAGAGCTCGCAATATATTGTCAACCAAATTTTTCTATGCTGTCTGCGCACCGAAATGACAGGAAAACTTAACAGAGTTGCTCACTCTCTCAACAGAACACTAGATTTTGATTTTCTAGTGTTTTCGTTTCATAGTAATCGATGAAAGAAACACACTGAGCTGTCTGACTATAACAGTTTGATGGGGACAATTTCGTTTGGGTGTCAGCAGCTGAGCATAAGCAACTGAGCAAATCGAACCAAGTGTCCGAGCCAAAGTGTCTTTTTTTTGTTGTTGTGTTACACACTCACCTTGGCCTACTGGATTAAAATATGTTTAAAAATAAATATTGAGTATTATTATTTAAATACTTGTTTTTAAGCATTAAGTAGCTGGATATCCCAAGCGGTTTACGACAATCTAAGTCTTTAACAACGTATATTTAATTATTTGCAAATTAATTCTAGACTGATTTCTCCAGTCCTCTTTTGTGAGCTTGCTTTTAACCATAACCTTTATACCGTCTTTTATGGACAGATCATTTTGAACAGGCTATTGGAGCCATTTGCAGGGCGCTTATGGTAAGTGGCCCGCCGACGTGGATACCTCACGTTAGAGCAATTATTGTTTGTTTATTTGCCTCGTGGCAATTTTTATTTTCGCTTGCTTTTTGCATACCGGTGTACTCTTTTGCCCTCATTAAATGATTCGAACACTTCCCGATGCTTGCCGTCCTACCGCCTTTTTTCAGTCGTTTTTACCCTTCGCTGCGGCGTGTTTGGTTTGTTTTACATTTTTTTAGTTTCCGGCTTCGTTCCCGCTCTGCCCTTTTCGGCTCTGTTATGGTACTTTTTGTTTTCTGTCACCTTTCGTACATCTTTTTTTGTAGTTTAGGGCTCTGGAAATTTTTTCGGTCAGTGACGTCAGCAGAGCATATATTTAAACCGAACATTTGGTTGAGTGAAAAAATCTCTTTGAGTGATTTAACGAGCTTTTTTGCTCAAAAGGCATTTGTTCGTTTGCTTATTGCACATGCTGAAATGTTTGCCGATTACTTCGTGATTCGCTACTAAGTTGTGCAGTTGTATTGTTTTTTCAAAATATTTTTCACTAAAATTGATTCAATTTTTAACATTTGAAGGTGGGATAACTAACTACAAAATCTGCATTTTGAAAGCATAAATGGATGCTTCAGGCAATTATTTGTTCTTGATGTGAGAGACCAAAAATAAAAACCCCACATTTGGCTCGACCTTTGAGATCAAAAGTTTTTAAACACAAGACCAAACAAATGAATTTTAAAGTAATATAAGCAACTTTACCAATTTGGAGCCCAAGTAGGCCAGCTATAGTCGACCTTTAGTACAGCTTAAGCTAGATATTCCATATTCTTTCACTTTAGTGAAATTTGTGGCACTGTGTAATGTATCTTCCAATATTTTGTACACTAAATATTAGTTGAAATGAGAGCGAGACGAGCAAACTTAAGCTAAAATGTTTCGGTTTTTTTTTTTGTATACCCTTGTAATGATTTGGTACAGATGTTTGTAACTTTCTGTCTGTCTGTCCGATGGTCCATATAAGTCAGTTCCAAAATGTTGAGGGAATTTCAAATTTCCTTATATTAAAGAAAAGACTGTGGGTTCGTCAGAACCCGAATTGAAATGCTTGCTCAATATTTGAAAACTCTCAAAATGTCACAAGATGAATTTGTATTTACAAATAAAAAGCAGTTTTATCTAATTTCAATCTATCTAATCTCAAATTAAAAAGAAACCTACCAGGGTATCTTAACTTCGGTTCACCGAACTTAACTTTACACTATTTTGTTTTTTTTTTTTTTTACACAATATCTATGTATCTGTGTATAATGTGTACTATGTCTAATCTTAGGCCTAATCAAAATGAGCAAATGTTTGTATGTAAGTTGCAATAATTCAGTTACATAGTTTTAAATGTTGCAATGAGATCATCAATCATCCATATGAATAATTTCGTAGCGTGTAATTTGGAGAATTATTTTTCATTTTGTAACCCTTTTTTGTAAATGTGTGTAATTTTTTGTGTATGTATGTGCTACTTATAATTTTTGTTTAATTATATAGAACTTTATTTAAAAAAAAAAAAAGAAACGAAAAAAATTACCAGCCATTATTGCTTTTGATTTCTTATGTATGTGTATGTAGATCGAGTAGCAGCAGTAGAAGCCATCATCTTTACCAAAATCAACGATTAACACCGATGTCAAGTGGAGAGTCCACACAGCACAACAAACGACCAAGGCGATAATCATTTACACAAACCAAATCCCACGAAAACTGCTTGAAATTGCCCAAAGTTGGCCTAGCCTACTTTTGGGCTGAACTTTGGTGCCAAATAATAACAAAATAAACCATTTTAGATGAAATTTCGAAACTGTGAAATGTGCAATAGAAGATGCGTTAATCCTTTAGTTTAGTGCAAGGACAACGAAACCCCAGACCCGAAACCACAACAACCGAACATATTATCAACTAAAAAGTCTGTATAAAAGCATACCCATACGACTCTTTATATATATACACCCTAGCTAAAGCCGACTTGATATATATACCTATATATATATACATACGAATACATATGCATATACAATATATAAAATATATATCATTGTAATAATTTGTAATGTTTTTGTCAGTAGAATTATTATAAATATATGAACGAACGAAAAAGCTAGATTAAAAAGCAAAGCAAATGCAAAAACCAAACTTAACAAATGTTGTTTCTTTCAAAATGGTGGAAATTGGACGGATGGGTATAGGAAATCACCACTGAAGCTGGACGTCGCCTCACAATCTTCCCATTCTTTGCTACGTATCAAAAACTAATATCCAAATTTGGCACATCTTAATACAAGTTTAAGTTGAAAGATAATTTCCGTTCTAAAATTTACTTGATGCACCCTTGATGCATGATTTGAAAATGATCTACTGATTGATTTGCTTTAAGTTCATATCAGGGCATAATACCGGAACTGGAACCGGAACCGTTAACCGAAATAAACCGTTTCAAATTGCGTACCGGACGCCGGATCGAAACAAATTTTTTTTGGGAACCGAAAACCGTTTACCGTTATTATTGGCACCGATATAACCGGAACGAAACCGAAACGTTGGTACCGGTACAGTTTCAGTTTTTTTTACCTTTGCAGAGCGCATCGTAGTTTCAGTCAGACGTTTGTAATGCAAAAAAGCAATCATAAAACGACCTTTAACGCTGCCAGATTTTCTTTCAACTTTTTAGGAGTCATAACATTTAAGCATCCATCGATTGCCCCACGCGTTGGAGCTCAACCTACAGGATACCAAAATGTTTGCTGGCGGAAGACATCTTCAACTCTTGCTCCAATTTTGCGGCTGCAGATAAGGACTTTCTTCTAAACCGGAAAGTGTGTACGCATATTTGAACCAGCGGAGGCGGACACAACTAAACTTAAAGCCGAAAATCGAGTTTTGGGCGATTTTTATTCCATTTGGATTCACTGCAAATTGGAAATATCAAAAAATTCGTTCTCTCTTGCGAAATCGTTTTTTCAGGAAATAGAAAAGCGAGAGAAATCCCTTTTTGAAAACAATGCTTTTCTATGTGCAATATTTTTGGACCCTAGGTCTAACGTAACGCTAAGTACTGAGCAAAAAAATACTTGTATCGATCTTTTACATAATATTTAAAAGTTAAAATTCTGGTTCATTTGAATGCGCCGACGAAGTTGAGGCATATTGATTTTGATTCTTGGTAATAATCCTCTAGAATGTTCCCAGAATTGTGTGCGATTTCAAAAGTCGTTCTTTCTGTTCCATCTACGCAGGTAAGCGTGCAACGCCTATTCTCTGGTGTTAAATATATAATGAATCCGCTAAGAAGTTGCATGGACTCAACCACATTTAATGCAATTATGTCACTGCGAGCAAATCACAAGAATGCTATATAGTGGACGTATAAAATTCGAAGTTAAATTCGAAAACTAATAATACATAATAATTATTCTTTTGAAATTCTGTTAGAACACCGTTGTTCCGTTAAAGTTCCTCTCTAAAACGGGCGGTCTCTACTCAAAATTTCTCTCTCCCCTTTAATGAAATTTTTTGTAGTGTCTTGTTTTTGTGCTTTTTAAATAATAATTTAAATTTAAGTCTGTTCTCTTATTTTCAATTTTTAAAATTTGTGGCGCCCTCGCGCGCCCGCGGGCGCGGGGCGCGCGGGAGCCCGGCGGCCGTCATCTCCTCCCTGGGGTTTGAACAAACCGTTCCCCCCGATATATAATATTTATGAGCATATAATGTAATTAATAGATCTTACGTGTTAACTACGTAAAAAATTCGAAATATGAAGGATATATAATTTTACTTTAAATGTAAACCATTCATTTCGTGTTGAATTTTGATTCGTTTTATTAAACAGGAATAAAATGATTTAGATTTATATCAGAATTTGGTTTTTTTAGTATAAAAAATAACTATTACTTATATCGGTTCGTACCGGTGCGTACCGGTATACCGAAATAAAAATGCGGGTAACCTTATCGAAACCGAAATTAATTGAAAACCGAAATGGAACCTCTGCGAAACATTCATTTCGGGAACGTACCGGTATCAGAACCGCAACTGATTTTTATGGAGTATGCCTTGGTTATATAGTTGTACTCAGTTGCGGATTTAGGAATTGGCTAAGAAAGGGGGTGATGAGACCCCATCACTCAGAATTGTACCGAACTCATTATGCTAGGATATTATATGAAAGATTTTGTCAGTGAACATCAAAGTGCGTCACCCGAATCATCTGATACAAAAAAGTCAATATGCACCTAAGGTGATATGCTTCACAAGGTTACTAAACATTTGTACAGGTTCATAAGCAGACCAATAGCAAAATACAAATTGCTGTATGTTGTCTAACTGACTTTGAAAGCTTTTTTTTTTTTTGATTTAAAATGATTTCATAATGTAACGGGTTACCCTCCTATATAATATGATTCAGGCTAGGTGTTGAATAGGCAAGCAAGAGCGCACGCTTTTGATCTCCGGCTGCGGCTCGTCGGCTATGGGTGGTGTTCTTTGGTGTCTTGCCGTTTATATAAACGTGCAAAACTGAGGACGAGCCAAAAAATAGATTCTCTAACCGGAAAGAGACACATATTTTATGACAAAGAAGTTGGTACTTGCGCACACAAACAGGTTACATCAGGCTACCGATGATTGGGATCCTCAGATCTTGTTGAGGCCCATTTCGCCCTCCCTTCCATGGCTGTCCTCTGCCGGATCAAAATTAGATTTGGACAGCCCCTCTGAAACGTTTGCTCACGGGGGTGGCATGATTAGCGGAAGTCAAAACGGTTTAAATTAGCAATTCATCATAAAGGATTTATTAATAACTAAAAATTTCATTCATATCGCAAAAGCTCAACATCTTTATGACAACTCGGGGAAAACTTCAATGTATCCAAGCCGAAATAGATAGATAAAAAAAACTAAGAAATGAACGGTGATTCAATTTTATCCTAGCTTAAATAGACTTCATGCAACAATATAAGAAAAATTAAAAAAACAATTTAAGAAATTTATTTAACTCGACTAATAAATTCTTTATGATTTAGTTTTGGGTGTGCATAAATTATACCATTGCCTTATTGAGTACAAAATGCCATTGAGTCGGATAAATACCGCCCGGGAAAATTTGAGTGACAAATGAGAGAGAAAGCACTCACTCGAGCTAGCAATGACTTAAAGGAAAAATAGTAAAGAAGACTTTTAAATTGACTGAGGTTTCTTTCCCTCTTGATTCCTTTTTTTAACGTTAATTTACTGACTTTAAACTCACGTTTTATTTGCTCCAGTCCATCGAAGAAAGCGCCTCTTGTCGATGTTGCTGCTTGGAAAAAAAAATATTTCAAAATTGCTTTTGATTTCAAAAGCCAACACAAAAAAAAAAACATCAAAAAATCTTCTCACTCACTTTTTCTAACCTTATTTTTTTGGAATTCTTTTATGTCACTATTCTTTGGTGGAGACTCTCTCACTTTCTGGACATTTCAAACCAATGGTGGCCATTATGCAATCGCAAAAAACTTTTTCTTTTAGGCTTGGCCTTAAAACTTCTGGGATTTTACTTTATGCCTTTACACCGAAACACACTATTCGCTATTTATGTGTCACGAGTCAGGGATAAGAACAGAGAAGAAGAACGGCGGAAGGCCGGCTCTAGGAGGGATCAAGCACGCCAATGAATTCTAACCAACTTGGGGTAGCACTTCACTCCTTTCCACGGTCTTTTGACGCTCCTGCTCTTCGGTATACGTCTCGGTACAGTGCAGGGGCTACCGAGTCCTCCTTTTCTCTACCACTTTGATACGAAAAAATAATCGCAGCCGCCCGACGATGTCTTTGCTGCCCACGCTTTCAATTTAGCACTGAAGAGCTTAACTCCGTCCCCTTAGCCTTAGCCCTCTCCTCCAATTTTTGGAGAGATGTGTAAATCACTCAAACGCCAATGCGAAATGATAATTGGAGTGGATGCAGATTTGAGTGAGATCGGCTGAGATTAGGGCTTCCAAGTCAGCGCCGTCGTATCCATGTACTGGGAGTTAATGTGACGAAAAATTTCACTCCAGAATAAGAGCCAAACCTGGAAGCAACCACGCCAGGCTTGTGAGGATCGGCTTTCAATGGGTTTTCCCCCAACTAAATTCCCTCAAGCGAAACACTTACCCTATCTTTGGGCAGGCTCTTGCCGAAATTTTAATTAAGTGCTGCACCACCGCTATTTCTGCTACTCAATTCGGAATCTCCTCGCGTTTGAGTTTATTCACTTTTATTGATCTTTTGCAAATTTTTTTTTTCAGCGGGTTAAAGAAATACAACTGGCTTCAGCAGCCAAAATGAAAAGAGCTAAGCTTGCCCTTACCACATTCAAGAAAAACTTGCACAGAAGCTGCCATGACACCCGCCATTTGTAAAGGTGAAATTTAGCCCTATTGAATAGTTTCACTCACTCACTTTCTCAATCGAGCTCTTTAACACTAGTCAGCTTTTGCGCACATTTTAAATTTTTACGATATTTCCTCCCGTAAGCTCATTACAATAATTAAAGCCAAAATATTGAACTGGAATTTGCTGCATAATTTTCAAAAAATAAATTTTTGTTGAAAATAAAATGCAACACGTAGTATGTAAATTAACTGCGTCTTCATTTTTATCATAAAGCGAAATCGAAATATTAAAATTTTAGATTGAGTACAATTGCCTTTTACCGCCTAAAAAATGTTGAAAATGTTGGAGCGAACTGATGTTGTGAGTAGTGTTCATATTCTTTGTTATAAAATCAGCAAGAATTGGCAAAAGTAGCGATTTTAATTCACAAACTTACTCCCACACGCAAAACATAGAAAGGCTCTGTCGGAATGAGAAGGGCGAATTAAAACATTACGTCCCAAATCCAGATTTCACATGCAGCTCTCGTAAACTCAGACTGTATACATAACATTTTCCACTGGTCTTTTTGCTTATAACTTGACCGAACCGCTCATCCGATCTCTATCATTTCTTCGGAAAATCGATCACATAATGCTTATTTGTATCGTATTCGTATTTGACTTGTATTTTTAACTAGCACATAACCCGTCGCGCTTCGCTGCGCCTTTGACAGTATAGAACTAATATCAGCGCACATTCTTCCCCCATCCCACCCAAATCCCAACCACTTATCGCCCTCATCCCACCCACTTCCCATTCACCCATTCTTATTACCACCCACTTCCAAAAAACGGCAATCCCACCCACGTACCACCTAACTACCACTCACATACCGCCCATATCCCATCCACTTCCCAACATCTTCACTGTCCCGAGTTTTAAGTCCATCAGATAAAAAATGTATATTTTGCATGATGAATTTTCCAAACATTTTTACCCCCGGGGTCGGATTTTCCATCATTGGAAAATCACACTTCAAATTATTTCGCATTTTATTCTTACGAACCGAGTCTCAAGTCAATCGGATGAAAAATAGTTATTTTCCCTGTAGAATTTTCTTGGAATTTGCCTGGGGCGGAATTTCCGTCATTGGAAAATCATGCTTCAAATTAATTCGTATTTTATCGTTCCAAACCGAGTTTTAAGCCAATCGGATGAATAAACGTTTTTTTGCATGAATTTTCTGTGCATTTTCACTCGCGGAGATCAGATTTTCCGACATTGGAAAATCATATTTTCAATTTCATTCATTGAAACCGAGTTTCAAGCCAATCGGATGAATTTTCCGGAAATTTTCCGACCGTCGGGTCAAATTTACCGACATTGGAAAGTCACATTTCAAATTAATTCGTATTATATCTTTACAAACCGAATTTTAAGCCGACCGGATGAGAAATAGATACATTTCATGCAGAATTTTCCCGTCATTTCACTCCTGGGAGCGGATTTTCCGACATTGAAAAATCACATTTTAAATTATTTCGTATTCTGTCCTTACAAACCGAGTTTCAAGCCAATCGGATGAAAAATAGATTTTATGCTGAATTTTCCGACCTTTGGGTCAAATTTTCCAACATCAGAAAATCATATTTCAAACTATTTCGTATTCCATCCTTACAAACCGAGGTTGAAGCCAATCGGAAGAAAAATAGTTTTTTGAATGCAGAATTTTCCGTCCATTTTTCGCGTGGGCTCCGTCTCAGTGCGCACCTTCACCACTAACAGAACTCCTGTCCAAATTACAGCCCTCTATCTCTTACCGTTTAGGCTGTGCGATGATTGCCAATGAGTCAGTGAATCAGTCAGTCAGTACACTCTTCTTTTTATAGATATAGAGCGAGGCCAAAAAGTGAGATAGTATTGGCAAAGACCAATATAATCTCTAAGATGCCGAACGCCCATACAACGGTTTTGCAATATGCAGCTGTTTTTTTTTTTTGGAGGCGCCGAAAATCGCGCTCTCTCCGCTCACACAAAGTTGAGAGCGTAAAAGTCTAAAACAGCGATGGCCAGCGAGAGCGAGGCCAAAAAGTGAGAGTGTATAAGTGTGCGAAAATAAAGCTCCGTTAATCTGCTTCGACCTAATCGCTTCGAACTCTGTCGAGCGAATGACGCCTTTCTGCTCTTTTGGTCTCAGCTTCGGCAAGCGCTCGGGTCGTGTACATGTGAATAGCGAAATGTTTTTGGCCCCGGGATGCCTCCAAGGGCCATCGCTGATCTAAGAATAGAATGCACTTGCTTGTGTGAGTAATGCTTGAGAACACGTGTGTCGGCTGTCGCTGTATGCTTACAAAAACGCGGCTGGCTCTAGAGCGCTCTCTCTCTCTCTCTCTCTGTCTTCTGGAAAAAATTTCAAGAGAGCCAAAAGTCTCTTGAAAAGCCAGCCCAAAAAAATCGTGTGCAAAAAATTCGAATACTCATCTTCATATTATAATGTCTTTGGTATAGGTGTGTAAAAACCTAATCGCTTTCTGCTCTTTTGGTCTAACTTCGGCGAGCGTTCGGGTCGTGTACTTGTGAATAGCGAAATGTTTTCGCCCCCTGTGAGGAACCAAGGGCTATTGGTAGTAGAGAGATATTCAAATTCCATTCAAACAATTCAGCATTTATTTGAGCATCTTTATCTTTATAATAGATTAGCCTTATTAAAAAAAAACAAAACAAAAAATTATTTGCTGTCTGCAGGCATCATAATTATAAATGTTCTGCCACGCAATTGGAAATGGCCAGCGTGGCGAGAGGGTAGAGAGTCAGCCGCCCATGTCAGCAGTCGTGGGTTCGAATCATGGCCTGACGCGAGCGAAGATTTTTTTTCTTTTTTTTGTTTTCAAATTGTATTTTTAAACAAATAAAATTTTTTGTTATTCATCGATATCAAGAAAACACACTTCTAGTAAATATTTTCAGCATTTAAACGTTTTTTTCGTTTTGGAGAGCAATGGGTGCTGCGTTGAGGAAATGCTTTCTTAGTACAATGTCCGATCACTATAGGAAGCTATTGTGAAATTTTGAAATTTCTAACTATAACGGTGTTTGCTGGAGTCTGATGATCACAAATCAATGTCTTATCACTATATGTATATAGAT